>JAIFHC010000627.1:0-50000 GCA_021229015.1 Solen grandis | reverse complement strand
GATTATGGATTTTTTTTCGACCGATTTTTTTGGTACTTTTTGAAATCTGAACCGGTCGATTGAGATCAAAATCGGTCAAAACCGGTAAAAAATCGGTTTTTAGGATCCTTGCTTCCAACTCTTTCACACCACACACAATACTCCCTTAACTACCTCACACCACACATCTGACACTTCTGACACACACCTGACACCTCCAACTCTCTCACACCACACACAATACTCCCTAAACTCCCTCACACCACAAACCTGACACTTCTGGCACACACCTGACACTTCCAACTCTTTCACACCACACACAATACTCCCTTAACTCCCTCACACCATACACCTGACACATCTGGCATACACCTGGCACCCCCAACTCCCTCACACCACATACCTGACACCTCCACCCCCACACCACACACCTGACACCCCAACTCCCTCCACACACCTTACACCTCCAAGCCCCAACACCACACACCTCCAACCAACACCCCCCCATCTCCATCACACCACACACCTGACACTTATGGCACACACCTGACACTTTCATCTCTCTTACACCACACACCTGACACACCACCTTCCCTGTCTTACACCACACACCTGACAACCCCAATTACCACACACCTGACACTTCTGACACACACCTGACACCCCCAATTCCCTTACACCACACACCTGACAATCATAACACCCACACTTAACACACTGACACCTTAAACATTTGGCACACATCTGACACCCCAACTCCTTCACACCACACATCTATTTTACTGGTATATTGCAGCTATTGACCCTGACGGCCTGCTGTGTCAGGCAAGAGACACTGGAGGATGGCACGGTACCCGCTCCAATAAGGCGGTCTCAGGACAAGGTAATATCTCTTGCCCATTTACAACTTTAGTTGCTGTGTATTTCTTTTTGTTATCAGTGTCTTCAGTAAAGTCAAACACAGTTATACATTACTTTTTGTATAAAAAGGTGACAAATGATATGCTCATTTTTCCTTCTCCTTTTACCCTTACTGCAGCTGATATTCAAAGTGCTGACTTGCAAATTAAACTTGCATCATGACACTTGTCATGGTCTTATACTTGTATAGTAGTCAACAATTTGCTTTTAATGACATCTCCTCTGAAACCGCTGGGTAAAAATTGATGAAACTTGGCATGGATCATCCTTTTATGAACCTCTAGAAAAGTTGCTAAAATAAACTTGAACCATGCAGAACTCTGGTTGCCATGGCAACCAACATAAATTTACTTAATTTTACTTTACAAACTTCAAAAATATTCTACTATGAAACCGGTGGTCAGAATTGAAATTCCTTTGGCACAAATGGTCACCTCATTGTCATCTACTATAATTGCTAAAATAAAGTTAATCCCTTCAAAAAATGAGGCCCCATTTGGGTTGGCAAATTTCCTTATATACTCTATATAGAAAATTTC
Source organism: Solen grandis (assembly GCA_021229015.1). Lineage (NCBI taxonomy): Eukaryota > Metazoa > Mollusca > Bivalvia > Adapedonta > Solenidae > Solen > Solen grandis. Next base: position 48,561 of record JAIFHC010000627.1, on the reverse strand, counting down.
AAAAATCATCTTCTCTGAAACTAATGGTCAGAATTTATTTCATTTGGCACAAATGATCACTTAATTTGTCTTTAATTTTTGCTAAAATAAAGTTGATCCCTTGAAAAATGAGGCACCACAGCGTTGGGTTTTAGTTTCCTAAGGAAGATAATGATTATTCTATTCTAATACTCTTAATGTAGAGTATTGATAAACTTCTCTGTTGAGTTATGGATGTGCCTTGCTATGTTTAAGAGTAATTTGTGCAATAATTGACTTTATAGCCCATGGTTCTATACTGTCATTACATGGTTTTGATCCCCAGAAAAATAAGTCCTGCTGATGATTGGCTAGTTCTTATTTACCCTGTATAGAAACTTTGAAATTGTATTTTTTCATCTGAAATTTTAATCAAGGTTCAAATGAATTGTTTAATTAAACTGATAGTACTCTGGTGAAACAGAGAAGACTCTGACCAGACAACATCTTCTTGTCTGATCTGGGTCTGCTTTATTACTAAGGTGTCAAAATATATCTTTGTGAGGGTTAACAAACAAGAGTGAGAGTCACAGGGCAAATGTTTGGTTGGTTGCAGACAAGTATTACTATGAGGCTACAGTGACAGATGAAGGCCTGTGTCGGGTTGGATGGTCCACAGATAAGGCCACGCTGGATCTCGGCACTGACAAGTTTGGGTACGGCTTTGGTGGCACAGGGAAGAAATCCTGGGGAAGACAGTTTGACAGCTATGGTGAGGTAGGTAGTTCATATTTACTTATTGCAGCCTTATTTTGTTTTCACACCTTGGTGAGCATATCTGCACATATCGAGATAAACACTTGACTTCAAGTGAAAATTTCACACTATGGGACCAAAGAAGTGTATCAAGATGAAAAAAAAATGTAGACATAGGAAATGTTGAGTTAAAAATGGATTTCTTTTCTGTATTTAAATAGAAAAAAAAACTGGAATATTTTGAGATAGCTGAACGATGTGTATATAACAAATCTCACCTGTATATGCATATGGTGAAGCACTGATTAAAAATAGTTTTTAGTTGTATGTAATGTAGTAACTAACAACTATAATACCTACTTTCTGGGCATTTGATTCTCTACTTTGAAAACCAAAGAAACTCTCAATTTTGTATAAATGATGGAACGGTTAAACATAACTCTTCAACACAGGTTTGCTAAGATTAAGCAAAAATGTTGAAAAGTCAATTTTGTTGAACAATAAATATGAACAGGGCGCAATAATGGTCTGTGGCATAAAAGCACAGAGGAACTAATTTTTCTATGATGTTTTGTAACAATCACTTTGTGGAGGATTATAGTTTGTTTTGATGCAAAAAGAGCTCATAAATAACTTTGGATAGTAAATATGCAGGTTTCAGTCATTTTTAGCTCGACTTTTCAAAGAATATGAGAGCTATTGTAGTCGCCCTGGCATTGGCATTGCAGCTTTTGGTTAAAGTTTTGCCTGCAAGTTACTATCAACCTTATATCACAATTACCATTTATGGTATTGACTTGAAAGTTTATAAATATGTTCAGGGGCATCAGACAACCAAGGTAGATAACTCTTGACTGAATTTAATATGAATTATGGCCCCTTTTTAACTTAGAAATTTTGGTTAAAGTTTTGCATGCAAGGTACTTTCATGCTAATATCTCAGTATCCAGGCATGCAATTGATTTCAAACATCTTTAATATGTTTAGGGGTATCATACTTTCATGGTAGATAACTCTTGATAGAATATGTTACAAATTATGGCCCCTTTTTAACTTAGAAATTTTAGTTAAAGTTTTGCATGCAAGGTACTAGGCATGGGATTGATTTGAAACATCTTTAATGTTAAAGAAGATAACACTTGATGAAATATATTAAAAATTATGACCCCCTTTTAACTTAGAATTTTGATTAAATGTTTGCATTCAAGCTACTATCCAGCTTATATCTCAGAAATTGCTTGTGGAATTGACAAGAAAGTTAAGGAGTGTCTTCAGGGGCATCAGAAAACCAAGGAGGATAACTTTTGGACTGAATTTTATGCAAATTATGGCCCTTTTCTTGCTTGGATTTTTGGTTAAAGTTTTGCATGCACAGTGTTATTATGCTTATGTCTCAGTAACTAGGCATGGGATTGATTTTAAGCTTCATAAAAATTTTAAGGGGTATCAGACTATCAAGGTATATCATTTTTGACTATTATTATGTACAGGGTATGTGAAGGGCAAGAAATGAAATAGATTTCATATGATTACAAACAAGTATTTTGAAAAGTTGAGCGTGCTGTCCTTTGACAGCTCTTATAAAATGTTACAATTACCCATGTAGTAAGCTTGTAGTCCAATATATATCTGTGTAACATACCAATAATCACATCAAGCTATCAATCTTAGATATCTTCAGAGATAATTTTTGTTGTGTCGCTTGATTAGAGTCCAGGCGACATATAGGGGTTACTTTTGTCATCGTCAGCGGCGGTGGCGTCCCCAGCTGCTTGTCCGGAGCATAACTTTGTCACCAAAGTGCAGTGCAAAAGAACCATAACTCTACCTTGTGCGCTTTTTAGTTATTCCCCTTTGATTGATTTTCTAATTTGGGCATAACATTTTCACCATAAGTTTGAATGACTTGAGACTTGATATGTATGTTTCTTGCAATGACCTGGAGTGATAACAAATTCTTAAAAGAAAGTGACAACTGGCATCTTTACTGTCAACAGATAAGTCATCGTCAGGCGACACATCCGACTCGGGAGTTCTAGTTTACAAATAAAATGACTGAAACCTATATATCTATTATTCGAAATTAGTTACAAGCCACTGACCTTCGCAACAAATCTTTTGCATAATTATTTCTATCTATAAATGAAAACTGTAACATTCCTATATCGCATATAAGTGCTCAGCAATTAGCGGCTTAGATAAGATACTGAGATGATAACACTGAGAGAACAGGAGTGTCACATTTTCTTTCAATGGACTGCTAACAATTAGCACATTGCCACTCTTAGTCTTCAAATTTCTCTTGCCTACAGTTTATAAGATTTTTAATCAAATATGCATATCTAAATCAAAAGGTAAGCAAATCTTAAACAACAATCTTTCATTATTTTATTTAAGTTTGGTATGTAGTAAAAATAAAGTTACCCAACAGATTTGCAGCTCGTCAAGCCCTCTTTAACTTGAGACACACGCAACTTCAGTGCCTTCAGCATTTTCTGTAACCATTATCAAGGATAATGTTACTCTCCCAGTGAAGATATGATTTTTAGACTCTTCCAGATGACTACACTAAGCCTTTGTCTTGTAAGGGACATAACCATGATTGATTGTTATCATTTCAAGTTATATTTGTTATCTCCCCTTTTTACCATCAAAAAATAAATTTCTTTGATGAATCACTTATCAGAGAGGATCTATCAGTATTATTTAGCGAAATTTATTTATTCTTTAAGTAAGGTATAGGACATTAGTAATAAAAGAAATTCAAAAACTATATCCATTTAAGATTTTTCTCTGCCATGTTTGCTAATAACCTTTGCTAGGCTTTCATTCCAAATTACAGGGCAGTGTTTAATGTTTTAACTATTTTCACTTCTTTCATGCCATTCTGACATTACACTTTTTATTCTGGAGGAGAAAAGAAAACACTATGAAATGCATAAAATTTGATAAAAATGTCAGCAGTTACTGGTTCTAAAATCTAGACATCACATGACTTCAACACACGCAAGCCAATCTCAATTGGGTACAAAAACCAGCAAGGTATAGGATACAAAAAACATAGACAATATGGCGAGCTTGTCTGTATCACTTAATTTTGTTTACAAATACAATCTCTGATCTTGGAAATAGTTTTTATTCAAGTAACATTTGTAGTGCAATTTTTTACATGGCACAGAATGTGAAATAGACATAAACATATCATGTTAGGGATGTTTTAATTTCTCAAGGTATTTCCCCAGCACACAAAACTCAGAGTAAATTTGTTTTAATCTTGTAATGAACACTAAAGAAGAAGTAGATCCCATTAAGGTATTTTCTGATTTATTTTTAAAGTCTTTATTTGTAGTTAAATATATGATCTAGTTGGAGAAAAACACAATGGAGAATATTAGTAGTTGTCTCATTGGACAAACATTTGTCAACTTTACATTTTGATCAGATTTTTGTGTCACTTGCTGTAAGCAGAGGTGACACATAGGCATCACTTTTCCTTTGTCCATCTGTCTGTCTGTCCATCACACTGTGTCCTTTACACTTTTTCTGTCACATTTTTTTCCATCACACTTAAGTAACAACAAGTGTGTTCTTTGGAACACTTGTGTCACATGATAAGGTGACACATGTGTTCCAAAGAACACTGTTATTGTTATTTATGTTGTTTACTTGGCTTTCAAATATCAAAACATAAAGTACATAAAAAAACTAAGTATAAATATTCAGAAATGAAATGTTTTTGGGATATTAAAAGCTCATGTTGGTAGTGCTATCTAATATGTTAACTTGAGAGCTTTTAAATACATTCTGAACAAAAATTTATTTCAAGATCAAGGGAAGTTTGTCTAATTTTGTGTGTGCAATGTTAACTTCAAAACAATGGAGGCATTCTGCACTGAAAGTGAGACTCTCTCAAGAGGGTTTTTGAACATTAAGAGAAAGTTTGCATAGCTTAGTCTATGTATTAATCTTGCATGTCAATGCCTGTCACGTTCTACACTCACATTACATAGAGGCATTGTGGGGGTATCAATAACCTTTAGAGATAGCTCTAGTGTACCATACATGCTGTCAGCTGTTTTGGATTTAGGACATATCTAGTGCAGGGATCCTAAAATTTTGGAATCTCAACCGGTCGACGGCACAATCCCCCCCCCCCCCTTTACAACAAAATCCGTTCCGTACCCCCCCCCCCCCCCCCCCCCCCCGAAAAAAAACATAACCGAAAAAAAAACGAAAAAAAAATAACATTGATATTTTCAATCAACATACCCTGAATCATTTGCAGTGTGAAAATAGATCTTTTATTATATTTCAGCATCCTGTTGGCATAATAAGGTATTTTTCTGCAATATTTACCTCTACGAAATCGAACGTTTGTTTACCGGAAGTGCATGTATATGACGGTCTATATATGACTCTAACGAATCAATAAATTGTTGGAAGCAGTCGTTTTGGTGTTGTTTATTATGTGCCTTTGTGTTTATATATTTTTTTTGTCAATAACTTTTATTTATTTGTGATTACAACCGGTTACAGTTTGCAAACAAGCAATGGTCTATTATTACGGCATAGATAATTACACGGCACCATCCAAATAACCGCTAAGTACAAACCGTCAATCCATTCATCTTAACTGCCCAATAATGACCTAGACGGGTGTCCCTACCTGACCCCCACTGACACCTGCCCCGAGGGCACACCGGAAATTCAAGAAGTAGGTCAATTGGTGTGTAAGAGAGACTATTATGAACCGTTTGGACCGATTTTGAAAGTTTTAGACGAGGATTATGGATTTTTTTTCGACCGATTTTTTTGGTACTTTTTGAAATCTGAACCGGTCGATTGAGATCAAAATCGGTCAAAACCGGTAAAAAATCGGTTTTTAGGATCCTTGATCTAGTGTATCACAATGTGTGCTCGGTTATAACAGCATGCTTTGGACTATGGACCCTTGACAAGGACTATTAGTACCCTCTCAAGGCCAGACTCACAAATCATTTCCCTATCTATTGCCCATATTTGAGTTTGAGCTTAAAGTCTGTAATAAAGTTCTTGTTTTTGAGAACTTAGGACCTGGCTCAAATTCCACCAACTATTTAATGCTTAGTTGTACTTAAAGCAGCTTGTTCACAGATGATCAGTAGAAATGAAAAAAGTCCTACTCTCCCTTATTTATGTCAGTGAAATCTTAATTTCCTGGCAAATTTATTTGGCAAGTGTTGGTCACATTATATGGGAAAACTTCAGCGAAAGCGGTTTACCGTTTCTAGGTAGCAAATTCGTAAGTTCAGTCTGTGAAGTGAGTGCATGTGCAAAAAGTGAATTGTGATAAGTCAAGTGATGGCAAATGAAAAAAGAAAATCTACACATAGGGTTTTCTAATTCTAAATATAGTTTCAAAACCATTTGTGATGCTATAGCCTGTGATGGGGGAAACTACTCTTCTTTTTTTATGATCATGAATTGTTTCATAGGATGACCATGCATCTGTAGATGGATATTGAAAGACACAATACACATATAGTTAAAATCAAATTCTTATTCAAAGACAATCTGTAAACAAGCTGTTTTAAATGCTTAGGGGCGAACTTCATCAATCTGGTTTCCCTAATAAAGGTTACCAATGTATTTAATTCCTTAACAAGTATTGTTGGTTATCAGGGTAATGATTTATTTCAACTTAACATTAAGCCATTGAATGCATACCAGGATGTTGCTACATTCAGGAACTAACAAAATCAAGAACAATTTAAAATGGAAAATTATTTGAAAAAAAAAACAGCACACACACACTCACACACACAATATAAAATAAAATATATAGCTAGTAAACACAGTATCAGTGGGAAAGCCCTCTTGTTTGTGTATATCAATTTAGGATCATAAAAATGTGCAGTTACCTTTCTGCATTTGGATTTTGAATTTTGCCAATGATGTGAATGTCACTGTAACCTTTCTTCCACTTAGAGATAGGGTCTACATGAATGTCATGGTTTTGATTTCATGATCAGATAACCACTAACGAGAAGTGACAGACCCTTAATGGCATTGTTACCTGATTGAATACAATTATTTCTGAGCTGTGATTTTCAAAGATATCTTCATACTAGAGAGTTTCCAATCAGTCTTTATGTTATGTAATGGCATGGAAAAAAACAGATTTGATTTATAAGATTATAGATCATTGACACAACACTTAAATTTAAAACATGGAAAGTGATATTGAACAGACAGAAAGTATTCAAGATTGTATATGTTACAAACCTTTTTCTGATTGAAGTTATCGTTGTTTCTTTTATATTTTCTATTTTATATTTCACTTGGGAAATAAGTCTTTACATAATTACAGTTATTCCTCTTGGCAGTTTCATGATTTGGACAAGTACTTTGCACTAGTGAAGGTCTGGAAGAACTATTCTGTACCCCCAGCAAGGATTGAACTGCCACTCTTTGGATCCAAACTAAATGGACCATGGCATTCCTTTTATAATTGAAAAACATTTCAATAATGATGACTTGCACAACATAATAGGTCATAATACTGTTTAATGGCCGATCCTGATTTACACTAGAAATTGCTCCTTTGCAACCTCACTGTTTCAAGCTTGATCAGATAGCAAACTATTTTCAAGTTGGTCTAGGACTTTCTAAAATATTGGAGTCTTTCCATATAATCATAAGAAGTGCTCAGAAAATCAGAAGTCCTTTTCCCCAAAAATTGTAGAGCTAGTGAAAACCCTAGTGATCTGATTATGAGCTATGTTGTCCGACCAAATATTGAACTGATAAACAGAGGAACAGATACATTGTGTATTTGCATAATATCACTAGTAAAAATAGATAAATACCCAATTATTTTCAAATTGTTAAGTAACAAAACTCAATTTAAAATCTGGAAGACTCATTTAGTTTTTTAAGCTTTGTTTAACATTACTTACATCTTTGTTGATATCAAGTTCTACAAATACATGCAGTGATTCAGATTGATGTTGGCCATCAGCAATTTGCTGATAAAAAAAATGGCAGATCTTATTTTAGTAGTTAAGACATATTAAAATTACATTTACCAAACCAAAATGGTCGATAATTACTTAATTAGCACAGAAGGAAAAAGAAATGAACCTAACAGAAAATTTCAACCTCTGTGGTTGTCAAAATATAAATGTCTTAGGTATGATGCATGAATAATGTTGGAATGACTTGTGACCTTAATTTAGATAGCTGAAAGAGATCAGTTTGACAGTGACCTAAACATTTAGTTTTTTTCTTGTAAAATGTTGAGTCACTTTAAGTTTTTTAAATTGGATAACCTGATGAGTTTTAATTTTCAGGGCAAAATGGTCTATAAAAATTTGGACATTTAGGACAACTTTCATATAAAACTAAGCTCTGAATTACTAACATGTACTTAAATCTGATATGATCCACTTTCCTAACTGTTACTGATACATGAGAACCAGTAGATAAATCTACTTACCGTGACATACTTGTATTTAAACCACTGCCTCATATGCTGGTCACTCAAATAACTGGATAACATTTGCTATATTACTCATTATTTTAATGGACACTCAATTACATGTACAATTGAAAGTAAAGTGTAATACTCAGTTGGCAACTAAAGCTTATCTCTTACTCCGGATAGAACATCTGAAAGTATAAAATCAATAACATCTACCAGTAAAAAGTTATGATAAAGTGTAATATGTGTATAGTGTACAGACAAATCCCTGTCCTCCCAGACAAAACCACATTTTTCAAGTTATTATTTTCTTAGATGGCTTGAAGTTACATCAGTCATCTACAAGAGTTTTTATGTGATTGTTGTGTTGTTTCAACAGTTTGCACTGATTGACTCTTAAACAAGCTGGCTCGCAGCTCGCAGTGATTCCAAAATGATGGCCAGGGGATTTAACCCTTTCCCTCATAGAGGATACCATGAAAAGACCTATGCGAACAGCATAAAACCAGATCAGCCTGCGAGTAACTCGCAGGCTGATCAGGTTTTATGCTGTTCGCTGCTCCTCAGTGGTCTGGTAATGAGGATTTTGTAATTAAATTTGGTAATGTTTGAGTTTGGCTTTCTGCAGATCAGGCTTTATGTGGTACCTATTGAGTGCATCAAAATGAGTCTATATGAGGGAAAGGGTTAATGAATTTGGCCTGCGCACAATATATGGAAAATCAACTTTTTCCCTTGATTTCAGCCACAAAATAGGGCTGCGCACTATCTATGGTCTCCTAATCGATGGTAGCAAAAAATCTTCTTCTCTCAAAGGTCATGGTTACAGACTGGGGTAAAAGGTCAAAAAGTGGGATCATTTTGTCTTGTCTGGGCTCTTACTCCATCATGCATGGATGAATTTTTATATAACTTAACATGAAAGTTCTTCTAGAGAAGACAATGTGTCATGCACAAGCTCAAAGGTCAAGTTCGCAATCACAGGTCAAACATTGGAAAGTGTCACTTTTTTCTGTGCCTGGGATCTTTATGTTGTTTACCTATAACAAATTTGAAAGAACTTGGCAAATTTGGCTTCCAGATATGTGGCATACTCAAGATCCACGTCTGTAGCCTTAAAAAGTAAAGGCCAGCCACAATTTGTCAAAAAGAGAGGATGGTCCTGTCATACACATTATCCAAGTTTTAATGTTGGTGATTTCCTTTTGGGGCATTTGTCATGGTAACTGTGACAGGTCTTGTTTTTGTGTGTGTGTGTGCATTTAACTCTGACAATGGCATTTAAGATGAAGGAATGAATATATTACATAAGAACAAGAATTGACAGAAATAGTGAAATCAGATAGCTTTGAAAAAGTTGTCTGGGGCTTAAATGAAATATTACGTCTGTACCTATTCTGTCGAGTCATGATTCAGAGAATGGCAAACAATCATATTTTTAATGATGGTCTACAGTAGTTGGATTGGCTAAATATCTTTAAAAAATTAAAATTCAAAATTGATCTTTAAGATCACTGTTACTAATTATAGATACTATATAATACTATTATACTAAGTTTTTACCAAAACTGGTACCTAGGAACATGTAGCAAGTATAAAGGGAAGGATGGAATTGTGTTTAGTCACATTATTTTTAAAAGAACAAAATTTAAAGAAATGCTTATATAGAAAATTCTGTTTTTCTGAGAATTGCCACATCTCTCTATACATTCTGTCTGCTTCTCAAGAAGTACCAATCCTAATATTTCAAACATGTTATTATTGTACATTGTGAGGACTCAAACCAATGTTTGAACAGTGTTGCAGACTAGTCAAACAACAAGGGTACACTGCTCAAATTTCTCATTAGTGGCTTATCTTCTAAAGAACTGCTGAACAAATGAAGCCAAGTGTGGCTTGAATGGTCTTTGTTATGTCCTAGACTAAATTTGTATAGATTGTTCAATCATCAAGTAATATGGTCACCATTGGCTGAAGTATGACATTTTCCAACTTATAAACACTAAAGCAAATCTAACCAAATTTAATTGTGGTTTTGATCTGTCAAGGTCTGTGTTACTTTGTAACAGAAAATTGTCAATCCTAAAGCTCTTACAGTGGTACTGTCACATCAGTCATAAAATTATTAACACATGTACATACAAAAAAATGTAAAAGGAAGAAAGTTATTATGATATAACAAACAATAACATTATCTACATAATATAATTATATTACACATGAATAAATACACACATGCAAATGTTAAATTTAGGGACAAAAAAAAACAATTCTAAAAAAAATAAAAAATCAAGAGTGCCCCGATACCAAGACTGTCCCAAAACTTAGAGTGATTCAATATAATATATGTTAAGCAATGTGTAATATACGATTTACAATAAACCATTGCTATATGATATTATGCGATATGATCACGTTCATAATGTCTTGTACAATTGGATGCAATAGGATATGATTTGATTCATTACGATGCGACTGAGTATAGGATGCAATACAAATAATATATACACTATTTTTGACAACTCATACGATAGCACCACTGTAACAATAGTCGCAGATTGTTTCCATAGTAATGCAGTTTTCAGAACATGCTTAAAAATGTGACAATAAATTTTGTCTGTCTCTCATAAACCTACAAAACAGGGATGTTTAATTCTATCGATATGTAAATAATAGACACACCCTACTATTATGAACTTCAGTCAAATGAAGCAAAATCAGAAGGTACCAGACACATGTAAAATACATTTAAAAATAGTTTTTTCTCCCCTCATTCCTCATATTTTGCTTAAATGTATTTGAATTCTTCTCTATCTCTCTTATAATTCACACTCCATGTAGCCTCCTTTATCATTTTAATATCCAGAACTTTGTAAATGATAATGTATTCCTGTATTCAAGAAAGGAAAGCAAAATACGTAAACAAGCATCAAAAGATGACACATTGTCTCTTCAAAACCCAATAAAGCTAAGCTGATGCATGAGATATTGCCCCAAGAACTTTATATATTCCAATATAAATTCTAACAATTTCATTTGTAAGTCATCAGTCAATGATAATTTGTAAATCCACAGAGGTATTTCTCACTAATTTAAAATGCAGTTCCGCTAATTCCCATTTATCAGTTCAGAATATTCTCTAAATTTCTCATTCTTGTATCTCAAATTCTTCCAGGAATCCATAAATACACATTAATTATACCCAGAACAGTAAATTCAAAGTAAAAAAAATATGCTAATAAAGTTCATACTTCCATTCCAGTTTATAATACCTTTGTCACTTTTGTTTTCATATTTAGGCATTTTTACTTCTGATACCCACACTTGTTAATTTTTTTACAGTAAAATTTACTTTAAAAAGTACTGTGGCACCCAAGACTGGCAATAGATGCCTTCCTAGACACTTATAGCTTTTCTTTATACTACGCTGTCTGTTACATTTACGCCTTTGAAATGTTGTTTGCAGATTCCTTGTACATGTAAAATGAAGGGGGATACAGAAAGCAGATTCTACTTGTGACTGCCTTTGCAACCAGTGCAAACCAAAATCAGCCTGTTCACATGTGCAGTCTGATCATGGTCTGCACTGTTCACTATTCAGTCAGTAAATTTTCATCAAGCATCCCCCATAAACAACTAATGGTACAGTCCAAAATGAAGAAAGGACAATTCCAATTAAGAAATTCAGCATGATTAGGGTTACTAAGTTGGACTGGTTTTTGGCTGGAAGAAAAAAAATATTGTATTTCAAGTGAGGGTTGAGATTGTAGATATGAAGGTTTTATTTTTGGTTCTGTGAAGTAGTTCCGGTGTTTACACTGGAGCGGACTAAAGGTTTGCCCACCATCTGTCTGTCCGCCTGGCTGTCCGGAAATCTGGATCCCGCGATAGATTAAAAAACGTTTAAGATAATATTATGAAACTGGGTGTATGAATAGATGGCAGTATGGAGATTCACTTTTTTCCTGATCAATATTCTGGTTGTTATGGTAACAGAAAAAATATGCACCTCACTGGTAGGGGACTCATGTGTTGCATGCAACACCAGTTACTTGTTTAAGTTGGAGTTTATAAGGATCAAATTTAAAGCAAGAGAAAAATTTCCTGCTTGAAATATCTCTGTCCTTTTTTTTTACTTCATGATTCACAGATATAAAAAACAACTCAAAGAGGATCCTCATTTCTATGGACATTTTTAGTATCTACAGATCTATATTCAAACTATTCAAATTGGCTTTCAGGTAATCTAATAGCTGCTCTGGGATAAAAGGTCCTGGTAGTCAGTGGATGTCCTGGGGTAAAAAAAAATACTTAAAGGTGCATTTTATTACCTTCACTCAGATTTAAAAGCAGCCAAAAAAGTTGAAGTTTATAACCTTTTACCTCAAATTGCCCAGATTCTTGTTTGCTCATACAATATTGTAGCTCAGTTACTGTTTACAGTTGCTAATGTGAGCATTTGCATTCCTGTTGTATCGAAGCAAACAGGAAACCAACAGGCAACTGTATGCGTATGTGAGAGACATTTACACAGTCTGCATGGTAAAGAATTTGTACATGAATATACACGGGTTAAGGTGTTAAAATAATAAGATAATGACAGTGTCAAAGATTGGGACGATATATATTAGGCCAAATCTTAGAAAGTTAATCCTGTAATGTTTGACAAATTATTTAAATCAATCAGTTTTCATGCAAAGCATTCTAAATCTGTGAAAATGACATTGATATTTTCCTGAATTTAAATAATTGAATTATGATTATTTCTTAATATTTTGTTAATAAAAATTTGATTTAATTCCATTAGTTGCTTTGAATAAAATGACATTTTGTCCTTTATGGAATATGATACGATTTTCTCTAATGCATATTTCTCACATTTTCATCTGTAAGTATGATATAAATATTTTGTTGAATTTAAGTGGATTGTGACATTACGCTTTAATCAAATTAAAGTTCTCTAGTCTAAAATAAATTTGAAAGTGGGTGGTATGCAATTCATCCTAAGGGTACAACTGTTGAAATAATTGAAGAAAAAAAGTGACATAGTTTAGAGTCTCACGCTAGGGTGGAACCATAATGAACCATACAGATGAGAAATGTTTCAGGTAATTTTATGTCTGTCTTGAAAACCCTTCGAAAATCACATTTTGCCTTATAAACCCTTGAAAAACCCTTAAAATTAACTGAAGGTCTTGAAAAGCCCTTGAATTTGAAATTGCAACATTGATCATAAAAAATTTTAAAAAAGGCCCCCCCCTTAAAATTTAAAGCATAAGTTATGGTTTATGTAAGTCCTTAATTTTGAAGTTTAAGGCCTTAAAAAAACTTGAAAAGCCCTTTGTTCAGAAAATTTGTATGAACCATGTTGCACCAAAACGTGTCTACATGAGGTAAATGGGAAATTTTAAGTCAATTTTTGTACAAGAACAAGGATTGGATGCCTTTATGTAAACATGGTACCTGGAATGGTTGCCTGATGCATATATCTACAGAGATAGTGGTGGTGGGCTTTATTAACCCTTTCCCTCATATAGACTCATTTTGACGCACTAATAGGTACCACATAAAGCCTGATCTGCAGAAAGCCAAACTCAAACCTTACCAAATTTAATTGTAAACTCCTCATTACCAGACCACTGAGGAGCAGCGAACAGCATAAAACCAGATCAGCCTGCGAGTAACAACATAAAACCTGATCAGCCTGCGAGTTACTTGCAGGCTGATCTGGTTTTATGCTGTTCGCATAGGTCTTTTCATGGTATCCTCTATGAGGGAAAGGGTTAAAGAAAGGGACTTTTAAACAGAGTTAGACTCTATGCAGTATGTCAGTATATAACCAGATGTTCATTACACATCAATATACCTCATCAGATGAGATCATAGTAATGTGTCAGTTTGATGTTCACATTTCTTATCTAACATGGTGTGAAATGGTGTATTTTTGTGTCACAGACTGTAAGCAGAGGTCACACATAGGGATCACTATGTCCGTTCGTCTGTCCATCCATTACTTTTTCCATCACGCTTCAGCAGGTGACACATGTGTTCCAAAGAACTGTTGAGTATAAAGGCTTACCCTTTTTTATTCCAGACATTCGGTATGAATGACACAATAGGCTGTTACCTTGACCTCCAGCGAGGGGAGATCAAATGGTCTAAGAATGGGATTGACCTTGGCAAGGCCTACGATATTCCTGGTCACCTGAGGAATGAAAAATTCTTTGCTGCTGTTGTACTCAAGGTATGTAACATTGTTAGCTGGTTAAATATGGCAGTTAGTTTAGACAATCATACTTGGCTCTGTACTCTATAACATGAATGCCAGTAGACCAATTGGTCCAAAACATTGGCACCAAATTTGTAATTTCTGATTTAATGTTGTCCAGTTACACCAGAGTTTTGGGCCCATTACTAAGAACATGCACAAAATCTATTGTCTGAACCCCCGTTTACTTAATAACCATTGCTTCTTAATCGACTGTGGCTTATTTTATAAGCAAAACTTTGTACTCATGAATTATTTAATAGGCATTTCATTTGATCCATGGCGGAGACCGTGAGCACAGGTCCTTCAACCATTGAAAAGACAAGTTACATTTTGAAAGGCAGCCTTTGCCTATGTAATTTCAATTAAGAGTATTCAAAACTCTATGCATGGTTTCATTGGTCTGCAAGTAGACAAATTATATTCTTGATAACAAAGTTTTTTTGTTGAAAATCTCACGGTATATACGGAAGTGATAACGGAATATATACCATTGGTTTTGACAATGCACAAACCTTGTGTCACCTATATCTCCCACAATAAGGTCTTGAAATCATGTATCGGAAGGTATATCAGCATGTAAAGTCATATGCCTTAAAGTGAGACAAACTTTTTTTCTCTAAAACAACCATCCAGTTTCTGATTTAATGTTAAATATTTATAACATTGTCTGATATAACCCAGTATCTAAGCATGGATTCCAAATATATTGTTATAATGAAACTGCACTATACCTACATACCATTCAGAACAAACTGATTCATGAATTTGCTCATGAAGTGGTGCATGTTGATGTGACTGGCCTTTATTCTATGCTGCAACATAGATAGTAAAATGGAAAAATGTATGTAGATAGCAAAATGGAAAAATTTACATAGAAAAATGGAAAAATGTACATGTGTAACATAATTTCCAAAATTTCAATAATTATTTTAACAGGACAGCTACTAAAAAAATGTTGGAAAATTTCACAATTTTATTGAAATAAATCTGGTGCCTGTCACAAGTTACATGTATTACAAATACTAGACTTTCTATACAATTCAAATAATCAAAGAAAACTTAAAGTATATTATATGAATTTACATTTATCCCAGTACGTCTAGACTGTTAACTGCAATGCAGAATATTACAGGGATGAAAATTTTCCGCCAATCAGCAATTTTTTAACAACAATTTGGTATAAATTGACCTTATCCAGGTTGTATAATGTGACTTCTACAAACTGTACATATCAATGCTTAAAAGACATTTTCTGATTAAAATTAACCATACTGAAAGACACCATAGCAGTTTCACTAATTTAGAAGCTCAGTTTTTCAGAAAATATTCACTGCAGGAGTGCACTTAAATAAGGTCCAATTGTTCAAGTAGTGTCCAAAACTTTCTTCTGATGCAAATTTCTCATTTATCTCAATTGCCATGAAGATAAAACTTTGCCTTTTGATGTTTACATGAAAAAAAACCATGAAACATAGACATGAAATTATTCTGAGATGCACCATCTTTGAAGGTTTTGCTTCAAGAATTGCGATGTTTACATACAATTTTTGTCCCCAACTGAATACCTAATATAATCTGAACATGCAAGTTGATAGTACAAATGTACTGTAAAATCATTATTTTTTTACATTAAATTTCATTAAATCAGTAATTGTCAATTTCGTTGGAACATAATTATATTTGCGGATTTAGAAAATTAAGGTCTTTCTATTAACTAGATTTTGTGGGGATGTAAGGTCTTTCTATAACTAGATTTTGTGGGGATGTAAGGTCTTCCTATCAACTAGATTTTGTGGGGATGTAAGGTCTTCCTATCAACTAGATTTTGTGGGGATGTAAGGTCTTTCTATTAACTAGATTTTGTGGAGATGTAAGGTCTTTCTATTAACTAGATTTTGTGGGGATGCAAGGTCTTTCTATCAACTAGATTTTGTGGGGATGTAAGGTCTTCCTATCAACTAGATTTTGTGGGGTTGTAAGGTCTTTCTATTAACTAGATTTTGTGGGGATGTAAGGTCTTTCTATTAACTAGATTTTGTGGGGATGTAAGGTCTTTCTATTAACTAGATTTTGTGGGGATGTAAGGTCTTTCTATTAACTAGATTTTGTGGGGATGTAAGGTCTTTCTATTCACTAGATTTTGTGGGGTTGTAAGGTCTTTCTATTAACTAGATTTTGTGGGGTTGTGAGGTCTTTCTATCAACTAGATTTTGTGGGGATGTAAGGTCTTCCTATTAACTAGATTTTGTGGGGATGTAAGGTCTTTCTATTAACTAGATTTTGTGGGGATGTAAGGTCTTCCTATTAACTAGATTTTGTGGGGTTGTAAGGTCTTTCTATTAACTAGATTTTGTGGGGATGTAAGGTCTTCCTATTAACTAGATTTTGTGGGGATGTAAGGTCTTTCTATTAACTAGATTTTGTGGGGATGTAAGGTCTTCCTATTAACTAGATTTTGTGGGGATGTATTTTGGGGAGGTCTTTCTATTAACTAGATTTTGTGGGGATGTAAGGTCTTCTATTAACTAGATTTTGTGGGGTGTAAGGTCTTTCTATTAACTAGATTTTGTGGGTGTAAGGTCTTCCTATTAACTAGATTTTGTGGGGTTGTAAGGTCTTTCTATCAACTAGATTTTGTGGGGATGTAAGGTCTTCCTATTAACTAGATTTTGTGGGGATGTAATGTCTTTCTATTAACTAGATTTTGTGGGGTTGTAAGGTCTTTCTATTAACTAGATTTTGTGGGGATGTAAGGTCTTTCTATTAACTAGATTTTGTGGGGATGTAAGGTCTTCCTATTAACTAGATTTTGTGAGGATTATTATACAAGGATAAAGCCATCACAAACTCAACATGAATCAATAGTCACCCACAAAAATGAATGATTCTATAGTACATGTATATCATTCTGTTTTAGAATGCAGAGATGAGTTTCAACTTTGGCAGCAAGGCATTCAAGTTCCCCCCACCCCAGGGCTACATTGCCCTGTGCAAGGCCCAGCCCAGCTGTGTGACAGAGTCCAGGATTGTGGGCTCGGGCCCAGCCACCAGTAAACCTGCACCCAACGCCCCCCAGGCTATCATTATAGAGCCCTCCAGGGAGCTGGCAGAACAGGTCAGTGTGTATTAAGCATGGTTATACCTCTGCTTCAAGAGAAGTGGGGTCTAAATAGGGATATGGATTATCACCTCCCATCATGCACCCTCCCATCCTGTACTCACTTTAATGTGGGGGGGGGGGGGTATAAATCACTCATAATTATGTTTCTAGTTCATTTTAATTTCATACATTTTTCTTTTTGTATATTTATTGGAATGCAACTTGGAAGATTAGAAACATTCTTGCCTACAGTGCTGATTGTAGCCCAGACCTTTGCATGCATATTCAATGAACAGTATCTCTAGACAAGGAGACCTTTAACCCTTTCCTTCATAGAGGAAGCCATGAAAAGACCTATGCGAACAGCATAAAACCAGATCAACCTGCGAGTAACTCGCAGGCTTACTCGCAGGCTGATCAGGTTTTATGCTGTTCGCTGCTCCTCAGTGGTCTGGAAATGAGGACTTTATAATTAAATTTGGTAAGGTTTAACTGCGGTTTTCTGCAGATCAGCCTTTATGTGGTACCTATTGAGTGCGTCAAAATGAGTCTATATGAAGGAAAGGGTTAAATGCTATTTTATTATGATATAAATACACACACATTATAGATCTGTTTTTAAATAATGGAAAAAACACGACACATTGAATTGCTTGGGTTGCAATATTCATGATAGGTATAACTGGGTGACTTGAAACAACCAGTTTGATTAGACTTTACAAGTAAACCAAACAGCTTGCTATAAGGTAAGGAGTAGCCTACTCTTGAAGAAGTTTTTCCAAAGTGCATGGTTTGTTCTACTGTTTCCTTACGTTCAAAAATAAATACTCAAGGACTTATTACCTCACCTTTGGGAAAAGGTTGAATATTTTATTTGCTGTTTTTCTTATGATTCTATATTATTTAGAAATAAATCATGCATATTTCAGCAGTAATCAGATTGGTACATGTTTTATGTCCTACTTTTTTTTCATAACTTAAAAAATTACACAATTAAAGGAGGGATCAGCCTGTGAGAAAATAAGGCCTGAGTTTTATATATGAGGTGTTTTTAAAGGCCTTGAGAATAATTAACTTATATCAAAATAGTGTGTACTTAGAGCATCCCAAAAATGTAAGATTTGATCAAATGAGTTGAACAAAAATGGTACCATAATTGATTTATTCCTAAGTATTAAAATGGCAAGTAGAACAGCCCATTGATCTCATCTATGGGAATTGTTTTATCTCTGATAAACTTTTTAGCAACTGATTATAGCTGATGGAGCGATAATCAGTTCCCATAATGAAAACCTTAATCATAAGTCTTTGTTTGAAGAGGGTTTTCCTGAACCAGAAATCTAGTGATGCAGTGTTTTTATTGAGTATGACATTCCAAATAATTATACCTCACTTGATTTTTGTGTCACCTGCTGTAAGCAGAGATGACACTTAGGGATCACTTTTCCATCGTCTTTCTGTCCTTCTGTCCATCCATCTGTCTGTCCATCACACTTTTTCTGTCACACTTCTGCAGGTGACACACATGTCCCAAAGAACACTCTTGTTTACTGTAATTATATCTTATTGTGACAGTAGAGGGTAACAATCCATATGTCACCCCAGTGACATATATTTCAGCCCTGTGGCTATAATGAAATCACCCTCTCGCTAACGCCTCAGTTGACATTACTTTTCTCCGTTGAACATTATATTCCATCACCCTCTGAAGGATGTGATATTTATATAATGTAACTTAAAGATTGGAACTAAAGTTGGTCCATACATCCTTTTTCTCCATTCCTGTCAAGAAGCATGTGATTGAAAGAGATGTTTATCACTGGGATAGCATGGAATTGCACATGGCTTTCTGATAACAATCCAGACTCAGTCTTCTGCTGTCAACTGTATCACATCAAGACATTTTATCTTGATATTTCTTACAGGGAAGGTGTCTTGAGTGAGACATTAACAAAATAGAGACTGAAGTCAGATTTATTGAACTGATCTTGGAGGATCGTAAAAAGTATGTGATTAAAGTTATATAATAAGAACATCATTAAGTCTGTCAGCAGGAACTTTCCAATATTGGTCAGTTTTACTATTCTCCACACAGGCTCTCTATTTTGAGGGAGAGTAGTTGTTGTTGTTTGCATTTGTGCTCAGGCCTATTGTGCATGGTTGTGTATTTTTTTGACAGAGAACACCTTCAAGGCCCAGCACTTTTGACATCATTTCTCTTGGGCTTTTTCTGTCAGGGTTGCCCTTCCTTAGCACCTTAAGACAGGTGCACCTAAACACAGAGGCAGAATCTGGCTGTGATTCACTCTCGTTCTGAACAGACCCCTGTTTCTTTAACGTGCCCTGTGTATAGCACATATACACGGGAAGCCCCTTAACTACTGTCTGGATGAACCAGTGCTAGGCTTCTTGTTAGATGGGAAAAGTGTTCCAGAACTTTTCCAAGGTTCGACCAGGATTTGAAACCCAGACCGCATAGAGGGAGAGAATTAGAGACAAAGACCAATATAGAGAAAAAGACACAAAGAGAAATATAGAGTAGAGGGAGAAAAAGCAGGAGAGAAAGAATATAGGGAAAAGATACAATGAGAGAAACAAAGAAAGAAAGAGAGATGGAAAGAGAAACAGTGTAAGATAGTGAGAGATGGACAGACAGTGAGAAACAAAGAGAGATGGAAAGAGAAACAGTGTGTGACAGAGAGTGAGAGACAATATAGAGAGAAACAGACATAAGAATAGAGAGAAAAAAAAAAATCAGATATTCAGTGAGAGATAGACATGGAGAAACAATAAATCACTTTCAATAGTTATGAACACTATTTTCATGGGTAATGCAGCTTTCCCAGTTTCCCATCCTTTTGTAATTAGCAATTAGCCCTAAAACAAACAGTATTTTGCTTCTTTAATTGCTTACCATTTGCTGAATTTGTTTTAAGTTTCAACAAATCAGATTCATCAGACATTAAAGCTAATTAAATGTCAGATCGTGGTTGTAAAATTTGCCTTTAAATGACAAAACAGAACTTTTATAAATTATTATGTTTTGGGGTGTTGTGTATATATAAAAAAAAGTTTTTTAATGTTCAAAGGAGAATAGATCTTAAGGCCATTTTCAGTAACAATTTAAAACCAGTAACTCTAGTAAACTTGTTTTCTTGTGAACTTTTCTTACCACAGATATATTAACAGCTTCATGTAAATGGTTTCTAGAGAAAATTGTATTTAGAAGATATCTTCCTTAGTTCCAGGAAAGGAATTTTACAGATATCACTGAATGTGTAAAAACAAGCTTTGAAATTGCCGCTTGTGGTGGTTAATGGAAAAATGTTAATTTAAAAATCTGTTATATCAGGGGGATATAGAGAAAAAGTGTTATGTGTGTTTGTCATTTAATGCTAGAATCTTTTCCATGGAATTATGTGTTTGTTCCCTCCTGATAATTCTACACATTTTAAGCAATGTTCATCAGGCTTGATTTTTTCAATGGTAATTTTCAGTTTTGTTTTTGTTATTAACATAAAAGTGTTTTTCTTATACCCGCAGATAAGAAGTGTATGGGGGCTATACTGGAGTCACGTTCGTCTGTTGGTCCGTCTGAAGACGAAATATGTCTGCCCTATTTCTTGGCTACCTTTGATTGGATTTTGATCAAACTTTACAAGACTGATAAGTACGAATCCAATGTCGTTGGCACTTCATGATTTGCTTGATTTTAAATGAGTTATGGCCCTTGGTTATATTTCTCAAATATATTTTGTCCATGTTATTTTTCAGCTACCATTGATCGGATTTGACTTAAAGGCCCCTTATATTTCATAATGATTCAATTTTCATGAAAAAAAATTTAAATAACAATAACTTACTGTAGACTAATATAAACAATACATAATGTGCAAATATCTGTTGTAAAAATAACAGTTTAACATATTGAAAATGTTGATTTTAGAGGGAGGTCAATATACTCATTGTTAACATTTTGCATTGGCGAATATTTCAAATGACGATCTGTAATTGGAGATGATTTCAATATGAAAAACGTCAAATCACAATTTGTTTATCTGCTACGTCATCAGTTTATACACATGATTCGTTAAATGGAAACCCACAGAATATCTTTGGAAAATGTACAAAAATTGACAAAGATATGCGGAATATGCAAATAGTTATTTTTGTTAACAATTGAATACTCTTAAGTACACTTTTCTTTCTTATTATCCCCCGCCGAAGGTGGCGGGGGATATGGTAATAGTCTCTGTCCGTCCGTCTGTCTGTCCATCCTTCCGTCCCACATTTTTGTCCGGAGCATAACTCTAAAAGTATTTGAGGTATCAACTTGATACTTCATAGGTGGATAGATTTAATTGAGGAGGAGTGCAGTACACCTTTAATAATTTTTGAGTTATTGCCCTTTGTTACTTTTAAGGTTTAATTTTTGTAATAGTGACCTTGACATATTACATTTAGACCTCAAAATAGGGGAATTAGTAGGTCCTTACATGGGTTTCATATCTATCATCACTTCAAACATCAGTCTTCATTACCAAAAATTTTCTTTTAAAAATGAAATAGTCTGCTCTTCAATACCTCTTTTAAAGAGCAAACAATCGGCGGGAGGTGGCCATGTTAACATGGCTCTTGTTTATGTCTTGTCGTGACATTGTCATCAGTATGTACAGATTGCATCTCTTAACTTCTCTGTAGCACACACTTGGCTTTCCTGTCTATAGAATATACACTGCTTTTGGAAGAATAATGGGCCTTTAACTGACTGATAAATACCAAGCGTAGTTGTGCATGTCATTAGCACATCATAATTTGTTATATAAATAGATTATATATTGTATACACATTATTTCTCGCTACCTTTGGTCTGGTTTTGATTTAACTTCACAATGTTAATAAGTACCAATCCTTGTTGCACATATCATTGGTACATCATGACTTGCTTGATTTTATATGTGTAATTGCCCTTTTCATATCTATTGAAGATATATTTCCACACTCTTTCTTAGATACATTTAATTTCACAACTATTATGGGGGTCTTCGACCTAATTTTTGAGTATCTGCCCCTGAATGATAATTTATTTGCACTTTGAGGACATGTTCAAGGGCAGATAACTCAAAATAAATTTCACTGAAACCTTATATTATTTCTTATTAATGTTTGTATTTTTATTTCAAGTCATTAGGCAAAATTTGAAACCAATTAATCGCAAAGGAGTTCTGCTTTGTTCAAAATTGTAGATATATTGAGATAATTTGATGAAAATTTATATATATTTATATATATTTGCAAGAGTGATTATATTATAAATCTGATAGAAGACAGGGAATGAAAAACTGAACATCGATTTTAAATTAATAAGGTGCTGTTATTATTTGATTATCTGCCCTTGAATTTGGCCTCAAAGTGCCAAAATATCACATTCAGAGGCAGATAACTAAAAAATTAGGTCGCTGATCCCCAAATTTTTTCCATAAAAATGTTTCTTTTATTATTCTCTATAATCATGCAAAATTTAAAGAAATTCTATGAAAGAATTAAATATTTTCTTCTTTATCTGTATAGAAAATGTAGAAAACTGTAGCAAATGTCCTTAACTTATGACCTTATATCTCAAAAACTGTTCAGACCTCACCCCTACACCATATATATTCTTGTTCCTCATGATGAAATGGATTGAATGATACTTCTTTTATATTCACATGGGTCAGCAAGGGTTCAGGCCCCACCCCCATAATTTTACTCATGACCTTATATCTCAAAAAATGTTCAGACCCCCACCCCTAATCTTTATAAATTCTTGATCCTCATGATGAGACAGATTGAATGGTACTACAGTCAACTCTCGTTACATCGGCATTCGATACAATGGCAAATTCGGGATCCGGCAATAAAAAACATGTAACGGATTTCTTTGTTCTTTATTTCTCCCTTTACAACGGCAAATTCGGCTTCCGGTACTGGCAGCAATTTTCGGCAGACGAATCTCCGTTTCATTGTGTAATCACTTTTCGTTAAAGCGGCAGCCTTACGGACGGCTTTTGATCATTGCCAATTTTCGCCAAAGGTGTTAATCTAGTCCCCTGCTGGTACACTACCTGTTTATTGTGTATGCCGTTGTTAATTTGCAATTTGACACGGTCTTTACACGGGTGATCACAGCTGAACATTTGTTTACATGTGCCGCATTTCTTAGTGGAGGATTTCATTGTTTGAGAGAGTAAAAAATGGGAAGCCACTCCAGTAGACGTGTGACAACTTGCCTTTAATTAGACAGATAACCGTTGTTAGGGATTGAAATAGGTGTGGTAGTCAGTTTTTGTTTGTTTTAACACGGATAAAAAACATACTTTTGATCAAACCTATAGCTGCATTGATTGCAGAAGATGTCGATAAGTGGTATCAGTTAATGAGGTGATGAGTTTGTTTTGTTTATAACACGGCTTTCAACATTCCTTTGATTACCAATTTAGTCGAGTTTCAATCAACGTGTTGTCAGTTTGTAATGATTTTCAACAATGAAGAGATAATTTCTTGATGCGCGGGAGTTAAAGATATCCAATCAATAAATGCTATTTATAATTGTTGATAATTTTTGTTACGTTTTTATATCCTTACTTGTATCCTGACTTTCATTCCAATAAAAAAAGTTAAAGCAATAAACTTTAATTTCTATTTTTGTTTATTCTGTCTTTTCCCTTTACGATATAAGTATGTTCGTAAAGCTATTATACCTAACCAGAAGTTGTATATATACATGTAGCGTCTACAAAGTAGGGTAAAGCATGAATACTCGTATAATTTTACAGGTAAAACAAAGTTTATTTACAAATCACACACACACACACACACACATGAAACATATGTTACGGTTAAGTAACATTACGGTTAAGTGGGTGGGATGTGTAAATAGGAAAATAGGATTCGCAAATTACACCGGCAAATTCGATACACCGGCAAAATTTAGATTTACGAACACTGCCGGTGTAACGAGGGTTGACTGTACTTTGGTGTCCCCCGTGGTCACCCAGGGATCAGGCCCCACCCCCTCTATTTTTCTTATTTCTCTCTGAGAGACTGCGACAGGATTTAAATTCTAAACCCAGCGTTTCTGAAGTTATTGGAGCAGTCATATGACCTCAAAAACTCCACATGCTGTTAATACAGAGGTAGTTGAAATTGCTCTCTGTTTGTTACATAATAATCCAGAGTAAGGGTCATGAACCTTTCATTCATAAAAAGCTGCATACCTAAGTAGGTCATTCTTTTTCTTCAGTACTGCAAACCTGATGTATACATTTTATCTGTTGTTGTGTACATGTAGAAATTGACCAGGTATTTGATTATTTAAGATACTAGAATGTTTGCCTTTCTATTTCAAAGTTAAGAAATGCTCTTGGAGGAATCTAAGGGTTCCTTCATGCAACATTACGTGTGGACTACCTTAGGTCAATTACATACATATTGAGCACTACTTTTTCTTTTTACAGGAGTAGATCTTTATGTACATAAGATGGGTTGCTGTTCTGATTAAGAAATGTCACGGATATATTTTTTCACGTTTAAAATTGATGCTTCCAGTGCAAAATAATAGTAAAGGAAAACATATTAACAAACAATAACACATTATAAGTGGTTACAGTTATGATTTAAACGTCTGTGTAACATATTCCACTTATATTCGTTAGTGCAGAATCACATTGCATGGATCCACACTAAGCACAGAGGTGTACAGTTAAACTTGCTGTGAAAAATATGCAAATTAGCAAGGCCTAATTTTGTTTTTCAGCATAAGACTGCTTTCGTCGTCTAAATACTGTTCAGATCCTCACCCCTAAATCATATATATTCTTGTTCCTCATGATCAGATGTATTGAATGGTATTCTTTGATGTTCACATAGTTCACCAAGGGGTCAGCCTTTCAATTTTACTTATGACCTTATTTCTCAAAAACCATTTGTGTATGATTGTCTAAGAAGAAATTTTGTTTTTGGAGACTTAGTAACAGTTCACTGTTACAATTATTACTTGTTCTTATTGAGACAAGGAGCCACACTCAAGAGATGGGTCCCTAGCACCTTAGGCTTTGGGCTTGACATGTTTCCCCCATGAAGTCTTTTATTTAATTTAATAAAAGCTTTAGGTTGAAATCAGGAAACCTATCCTATTGATGTGTTTTGCTATCCTGAATTCCAGTATCCATTTCGATATATTATTTCTGGAACCTTAAATTATATTGCAATGCACAAGTAACAGAAAATTGAATAATGGAAGCTTTATCTACAATTTTTCCAATCAAATAACACTGTTCATTGCTTAATCTTGCGAAATTCATCTCATTAAAACTTGAAACAAGGTTTTATTTTCAGTAGGGAAAATGTGATCGGCACATTTGCAGGAACTGCAGTGGTGTAGCTTCAAATGTCATCATGTTGCTGGTAGGAGACTTGCATGTATGTTGGAAACAAGATTTTATCTCAATACCTTGCTAAGTAAAATTCTTGCAAATTCAGCCCCTGCTCATAAATTGTTGACATTTATTTGCCTGTCTGACGGAACTTTTGAAATCACAAGTATATATATATATATATATAATGTTAGTTAATTTGTGTCAATAAATTATAATTGGTTAATAACATTCGTTGATCCTATTCAGAGTGCTTTTATTGTTGTTTTTTTCAGATTTGTTTGTAACATTTTTAATTCGTCTGTTTTTCGAAGAAAAAAATAATCTGGCGTCCGCATTGTCATCATCAGGCGTTGTTGTCGTCCGGAATCTTTACGTTGGCCATAATTTCTCTACTATTCAATATACAACTTTCATTTTTGGTATGCATATTCATCTTAACAAGACCTATTCAGACATATGCAAATATTTCACCTATTGACCTTGACCTTTGACCTTATTAGCTCACCTGAGCACGAAGTGCTCAAGGTGAGCTATTGTGATCACCTTTTGTCCGTCGTCCGTCGTCCGTGCGTGCGTGCGTCCGTCCGTCGTCAACAATTTGCTTTAAAGAACATCTCCTCCTGAACCGCTGAAGGGATTTTGACCAAACTTCACAGGAATCATCCTTATGATGCCCTCTATCAAAGTTGTACAAATTATTCAGATTGGTTGAAAAAGTAGGTCACAGGAGCTAAAAATAGATTTTAAAAACTCAAACTTTGAAAATCTTCTTCTGCAAAACTGCAAGGCCTAGAGCTTAGATATTTGGTATGTAGCATCATCTTATGGCCATTACCAAGATTGTGCAAATCATAGCCCTATGGTGATAAATGCCCCCGCACCAGGGGTCACTTGTTTTACATAGAGTTATATAGGAAAATCTTTAAAAATCTTCTTCTGTAAATCCATCAGGCCCAGAGCTTAGATATTTGGTATGTAGCATCATCTAATGGTTCATTACCAAGATTGTTCAAATCATAGCCCTATGGTGATAAATGCCCCCGCACCAGGGTCACTTGTTTTACATAGAGTTATATAGGAAAATCTTTAAAAAATCTTCTTCTGTAAATCCATCAGGCCCAGAGCTTAGATATTTGGTATGTAGCATCATCTAATGGTTCATTACCAAGATTGTTCAAATCATAGCCCTATGGTGATAAATGCCCCCGCACCAGGGGTCACTTGTTTTACATAGAGTTATATAGGAAAATCTTAAAAAATCTTCTTCTGTAAATCCATAAGGCCCAGAGCTTAGATATTTGGTATGTAGCATCATCTAATGGTTCATTACCAAGATTGTTCAAATCATAGCCTTACGGTGATAAATGACCCCGCACCAGTGGTCACTTGTTTCACATAGAGTTACATAGGAAAAGACCTAGAGCTTAATCTATAGATTTGATGTGAAATATTGTCTAGTGGTCCGTACCCACATAATTCATAATTATAGACCAATCATAAAAAAAATATATTGCAATATTACTAGTTTGAGAGATTATGACTAGATAATGGTTAAAATTTGGCCCTTGATTGAATCACTTTTTACTTTAAATTACATACTTGATATATGTTTTATATTAAAATCAGTATCTACGATTAAATAAAATGATAAAAAGACTAAGAGAATATATTGTGTCAATTGTATATTAAATAAAGGTTTTCTTTAAGAAAGATATGAAAGTACAGATAATCGTATTGTTGGTAATAAAAACACATTCGGTCGTTTTAGGTTATAATATTATTAACCAATGAAAAATTAGGAAACTATTCAGCCCTCCATTTCCGGTTTCAGTTTGGTAGGTATACGATTCTCTTCAGAAATTTCAACGAATTATCGAAGATCATTAATCTAACAGACCTAAAAAGCGATTGAAAAGTAGGTCAGTAGGTCAAATCTTAGAAAAACCTTGTTTACACACTGGAGGCCACAATTTTGATTCAATCTTCCTCAAACTTGGTCAGCACAAATGTCCTCAGGTGAGCGTCTTTAGGGCCATCTTGGCCCTCTTGTTTTTCTGTAACTTTTGAAAACTTAAAAATGCCTGTCATTTAAAAACGTTGTCAACAGGGCACTGATATTTCACATGTGAATTCCTTGTGGCAAGACCTTTCCTTTCATGTTACATTTTTGGACTTTTGACCTTGACCTTTGATCTATTTTGAATTGGTATGCATATTCATCTTGTTATTCAGATATACCTCAATATTGTATCTATCGACCTTGACTTATAAACTTATTTTGCCATAAATCTGGACCTGTTTTAAAATAGATTTTTCTTTGTCATTTTTCTTTTTTTTTATAAAACTTTGTATACTGGTTTGTCATCATATGAACCAGTGCAAATGTAAGTTTGGTCATGTTCTTTAGGAAGATAAAAAAGAGCATTTTTTAAGCTCACCTGAGCACAACGTGCTCAAGGTGAGCTTTTCTGATCACCTTTTGTCCGGCGTCTGTCGTCCGTGCGTCCGTGCGTCCGGCATCAACAATTGCTTCAAACAACATCTCCTCCTAAACGGCTTGGCCAATATTTTGCAGGAATGTTCCTTGGATGAAGGTCTACTAAAGTTGTATAAATGGTTCTGGTCCATTGCATAATTAGGTCACAGGAGCTAAAAATAGATTTTAAAAATGAAAATTTAAAAAATCTTCTCTGAAACCACAAGGCCTAGCCTTTTGATTTTTGGTATGTAGCATGATCTTATGACTCTCTACCAAGATTGTACAAATTATGACCCTGGCATCAAAATTGGCCCCGCCCCAGGGGTCACTTGATTTCACATAGGCTTATATAGGAAAAACTTGAAAAAATCTTCTTCTCCGAAACCACAAGGCCAAGCCTTTTGATTTTTGGTATGTAGCATGATCTTATGACTCTCTACCATGATTGTTCAAATTATGACCCTGGCATCAAAATTGGCCCTGCCCCAGGGGTCACTTGATTTAACATAGGCTAATATAGAAAAAACTTGAAAAATCTTCTTCTCAGAAACCACAAGGCCTGGGGTTTAGATATTTGGTGTGCAGCATTGTCTAGTAGATCACAACCAAGTTTGTTCAAATCATGGCCCTGGGATCAAATTTGGCCCCACCAAGGGGTCACCTGATTTTACATAGGCTAATATAGAAAAAAACTTGAAAAATCTTCTTCTCTGAAACCACAAGGCCTAGCCTTTTGATTTTTAATATGTAGCATGATCTTATGACTCTCTACCAAGATTGTTCAAATTATGACCCTGGGGTCAAAATTGGCCCCGCCCCAGGGGTAGAAAAATCTTCTTCTCAGACACCACAAAGCATAGAGTTTAGATATTTGGTGTGTAGCATTTCTAGTCGCTTCTTACCAAGTTTGTTCAAATCATGGCGCTGGGGTCAAAATTGGCCCCCCTCCAGGGATCACTTGATTTTACATAGACTTATATTGGAAAAAAAACTAGAAAAATCTTCAAGGTCTGGAGTTTATATATTTGGTATGTAACATGGGCTAATAGACCTCTACCAAGTAGAGTGTGGTAGTGTGTAGCATTGTCTAGTCGATTCTTACCAACTTTGTTCAAATCATGACCCTGGGGTCAAAATTGGCTCTGCCCCAGGGGTCACTTGATTTTACATAGCCTAATGATACCAGGTGAGCGACCCAGGGCCATCATGGCCCTCTTGTTTTTTTTTTAAATGTCTTTAAATTTTACAGTTTTTGTTGATTATCAAAAACTCAATGGATTAACAATTGTGATTATTTATTTACATATTTTACATCCTTGTGTTGTATACATTCTATTCCATGTGTAGGTCAAGGTCATCCTTCAAGGTCAAAGGTCAAATTTAAAGGGTATGATACCTCAACATTGCATTTAAAGGCTTACAGTTTTAGTTGTGATTTTCAAGGTTAACCATTTTAAATGTTTAAGAAAAATATTTAACGTTGGCAAAAACAGATGAGCGTTGGCACCCACATGCGGTGCTCTTGTTTTTTTTATAATGCCTTTAAATTTTACAGTTTTGTGTTGATTATCAAAAACTTAAACACTCACTCAGCCCCTCACTGCGTGGGTTCGAATCCTGGCAAGATCATTCGGATTTTCATGTGAGGAAGCCTTCCAGCTGGCTTGCGGTAGGTCGGTGATTCTACCTGGATGCCTCCATGCATTCGGGGTCTTCCTCCACCTGTAATTAGCTGGACGTTGCTATATGACTGAAATACTGTCGAAGCAACAGTAAATTCAAATAGACAAGTCATGTCAAAAACTCAATGGATTAACAATTGTGATTTTTATACGCCCATCTTAAGATGGTGGGCGGGTGGGTGGTCGGGCGTGGAACATTTGTTGTCCGGGCTCTAACTTCAATACCGTTTGCCCAATCCTTTTCATACTTTCCACACATGTGCATGGCCATAAAATCGCGGATGAGTTCGATATTCAGCATTATTGCGTGAATGACTTAGAAGTTATGGCCCTTGATGTACACAAAATACTTGATATTGTGATTGTCTGGGCTCTAACTTCAATATTGTTTGCCCAATCCTCTTCAAACTTTCCACACATGTGCATGCCATAAATCGTGAGTTCGATATCCAGCATTTCGTGAATGACTTTGAAGTTATGGCCCTTGATGTACACAACATACTTGAAAATTTGCTTGTCCCTAGTCCTTAGACCCTATGAGGTGTTGTCAGATCTTGCAGTTAATTAATAGAAATGTATCAACATTTTTTTTTTATGATTAACATCATTAACTAATGGGATTTTGGAATTATTTTGCTTATTTATGGACAGTAGCTTGTTTCTCTGAGCTATTTCTGAGAGTCCCCATACCATGATGGGCGTATTTTGTGGCAGTCCTGACCCTTGTTATTTATATATTTTAGGTCTTTGTGTTGTATATATCCTATTCTATGCCTTGGTCAAGGTCATCCTTCAAGGTCAAAGGTCAAATTTAAAGGGTATGATACTTCAACTTTGCATTTAAAGGATTTCAGTTTTAGTTGTGATTTTCAAGGTCAACCTTTTTAAATGTTTAACAAAAATTTGTAACGTTGGCAAAAACAGACAAGCATTGGCACCCACATGCGGTGCTATTCATAGTGCTTTTTGTGTCACCTGATATAAGCAGAGGTGACACATAGGGATCACTTTTCCATCGTCTGTCTGTCTGACTGTCACACTTCTTCTTCATCTATAGTTGTTCCTCGCTACTTGCCAGATATAAGACTAGCATCTGAAAATATGTTTGCCCACTCAGTACTATGTGTCATTCTGAGAAATCTTACGATGAGACAGTTACCAGCTAGAAGTTACGTAATACCTCGAACCGTCATTTAATGGGCCATATTAGCTTTTAGATCATGTGCAAGTTACGAGTAATGGTATCCATAGCGATGACAATAATTTTTTCGGGGGTTACACTCTTGAAATTGCAGGGAAAGACGCTTTCATTCATAATTTCATTCATTCATTACAAACATTTTGGAACAAACCTTTGGGTCATGACCTTAATTTTAACAGGAGTGTAAATACAAAGGTCTGCTAACAGGCTTTCCCATTTTCCAATTTTTTTACATCGATAAAATTGGGGTCACTTTCCCTCTTACTGTAGAGAACAAAAGGCATTGTGTATGCCAATCAGAACGTAGCTCTGCCCCTTGGCTTCACTTGGTTAATGATTTTTGCTCAGTTCTCAGTTAACTTTCATGATGGAAGTGTCTGCCGAGACGGACTTTAAAAAATCATTATCCCTATAAAGAGTGTCAGTGGTGGGTTTTGGAAAGGTTCTGAAATGACAATCGAGGATTTTATATAATTCCTACATGAAGAAGTACCGCAATTAAAATGGCTAAATGTTGTTAAAAGCCACATGTTTGTAGACCATGATGACAAAAACAAATATCACGCTCCGTTTGACAGTAACTACGCCACACTGCTTTTGCTGTGTTTTATTAATTCAAGAAAAAAATCACTCTTGCAAAAACACCCCGAGTTTAAGTGCCACCTATTTCATTTGAAACTACATAAAGTAGACTCTCATTGTCTCGACTACGGTCGAGTCGATTTTCCGTTACCTCGACAAGATTTGTAAAGTCCCAAATTTGTTCCTTCTTTATCTATAATAAAAATAAATGTTTATGTCGATCTTTTTACCTCGACTATTTCGTTACGTCGACTAGAGAATCTAAGTCCCAAACTTCTAGATTGCTATTTAATTTCACACTTTATGTCGACTCGAGAAAATATCTGTGGTGACCGCGAGAGGTGTGAATAACACCGCGCGCTGATAGTCACTCTCTACTAATTGGTGTCGCAAACTGATGCCGTAAGCGAGTGTCGTTAATTACTCAACATTGTTTGTGCTTGTTTTTCGTTCATGTTCATATTGAAATAAAAACATAAAACAGAACTGTCTTCAACAATCTCAGTTGTTTGCAACCATTTGCAATTCTCACGAAGTGAAAATTTTCCGGTGCTCTAATAAGCAGAGACATGAAATATGAAAAATGAAGTATTTACTGCCAGAAAACTAATACAACTCACAGGGAACAAACAGTTAAAATATATAAATACTAAGTTCAATGTCAGTTGTTTTTAAATCAACTATGAGAAGAAAAGAAACAAGGAACAACCCTATTGCTGAATGTTGAGGTAAATAACAAAATACCCAAAAGTATCCCAGCTACTGATATCTCGACAAACTGATATGTCGTCTTAATTTTGACAGTCCCGACGATATCGAGACAACGAAAGTCGACTGTAGTTGTTTATTTAAACTTATTCATTATTTCCTTGCAAATCGTGATGAAACAGATTACACAACGTGACATGTACCTGCAGTCAATTCATAGTAAAACTGCGCACTCGATTCTAGTGGTGAGCTGATTAATCATAAAGTCAACGAATCAGTGACGAGCTACTAGTTGACGTGACGATGACGACGAAAATAATTCGTTGACGAATTATTGACCAAAAAAAGGGGTGTTGTTAATATTTCAACGCGCATTTGATTGGGTAACTCCATTAATTTGATAAATTGATACTCGCAAAGTTGCACTTCGCACATCGTTGGCCTCTGGTTGTAACCTCTTACACTTTATTGCGGTTCAATGTTTATACATGTAATTGAATATTTGAGAAATTAAAATCTATACCTAATGCATATCTATATAATCTATATAGTACAGAATACTTTGTTTTCATGTTGTACAGTAAGAGGGTTTTAATAGGTTTAATCATGATTAATCAATTAATCAGTGACTTTTGTCTCTGATTAATCGACGAATATTTTTTCGACTGATTTCAATCACTACTCGATTCCTCTTGCTTAGGAGGCGTGGTTCAACTGAAGCGACGTTCTATTTGACAGGTGATAAGGTTGAATGGAATATCATTTTTTTGTTCAAGTGTAAAGTGGAGAAAAGTCAAAGACAAATCGCACTGCGTAGTATTGTTACTAAAAAATTTATATGCTTCTAACTCAATCCTTTGATACATGTTTTGACTCAAGAACAAAGGTTGTGGTATGGAACTTAAAGCCCCAAATGCAGCAAAAATCTTTCTTTTTTTTTTTTCTCTTTTTCTTGAGGTTCCTTTATGGGTATCTCCGTTTATTTTCCCCGTAATAGGTACAGCAGGGGTCAGGGAACCATCCCCAGCTGGCCATTACAAAATAAATACATTTGAAATTACTATAAACATATATAAATATATATATATAGATATATTTAGTTAATACAGGGTTTTCCTTACTGTATACATATTCCCATGTAGGGACATTTTTTAAGAAAATGCAATGTTGATTTAATTCAGTTTTCTAAACAAGGAAAAAAATTTTTTAAAAAAAGCATTTTCATTGTGAAAAAACTACGGGAACTAAAAGGAAAAAAAAAGAAAAAAAAAAGAAGAAGAAGTCTCACTATTTTCATCTAAAAAAGAGACCTGTTTTTTAACATACAGACTATGTAACATTATTCCTTAAGAAAGATGTATTATGATATAAACAACCTTACAACTGTCCAATTTTTCATTTCTTTATCTGATATATTTGATGACTTATACACCTCCCATGCTAATTTCAAAAAACTTTTAAATCCTATATCAGATGGCATTATGTGTTTGTATTTGCATAAATAAATATATCTTTTAAATTCTAAAAATAATATGTCTAATGCGTTATCATATGTTCCTGATCCTAATATAACAAAAACTATCTATATTAACCATAGGATTAATTTCTTTTACCTTATTTATCAGACTTTGTATTAAATAATTCACTTTAGAACAGTCCCAAAATAATTGGTTAATAGTTTCTTCTGTACAGTTACAAAAAGAACACAGTTTACTATCAGTAAGTTTCATTTTAAATAATAAAGTATTTGTTGCAATTATTTGATGCGTAATCCTTGTTTGCATCCATTGTATGTAAGAATCTCTAGTACATCTAAAAACATAGCTATAAATAACTTTCCAGTTGATATCTGAATGTTTTTATATATAGACTCCCATTTTGCTTTACTTGATGGTTCCTCTTCATTCCTAATTAGAATTTTTAAGTTACAACAAGAATTTTAATACATTTATTAAACCATAATATTGTATAAAGTCTATATTTTTTCCAGTTACT
This sequence comes from Solen grandis, assembly GCA_021229015.1. NCBI lineage: Eukaryota > Metazoa > Mollusca > Bivalvia > Adapedonta > Solenidae > Solen > Solen grandis. The sequence continues at coordinate 13,950 of JAIFHC010000627.1, read as the reverse complement.
AATTTCAGATAGTCAATAGCTACAAAACTGTCATTTGAAACTAATATATCTTTTACCATTCTTATTCCTCTTCCATATAGTGGTGGTATAAATACATATGTTTTCCCCACCAAAAAGTTGTGATTATAAAATAATGGCATGTGTAATATTTGTTCTATATCTGTTATACATAGTTTGTCTATATACATCATGTATGCCTTTAAGACATCTATCCAAAACTTATTTTTTGTATGCCCATCTTAAGATGGGGCGTATTATGTGAACACTCACGGCGGGCGGGCATGCGGGCGGGCGTGGAACATTTGTTGTCCGAGCTCTAACTTCAATACCGTTTGCCCAATCCTTTTCAAACTTTCCACACATGTGCATGGCCATAATATCTCGGATGAGTTCGATATCCAGCATTATCGCGTGAATGACTTAGAAGTTAAAATTGAAATTTGTTGTCCGGGCTCTAACTTCAATACCGTTTGCCCAATCCTTTTCAAACTTTCCACACATGTGCATGGTCATAATATCTCGGATGAGTTCGATATCCAGCATTATCTTGTGAATGACTTAGAAGTTATGGCCCTTGACGTACACAAAATACTTGAAATTGTGATTGTCCGGGCTCTAACTTTCTTCTTTTCCAATATGTTATACATTTTTGGACTTTTTGCAATTTATTAGAAAAGTTTAATTCACACATTTTATCAAGATTAACATCAAAATTTAAACCTAATAATTATACCCACACAAATGAAATTTTGATGAGAGGAAGTGCAGTGCATAAGAACCATAACTCTGCATGTAAATTGTTTTCTTCTGTGTGTCTGTATGTGTGTCTCTCTGTCTGTCTGTCAAAACTTTTTAGCATTGTCCAAAACTTTTGAACCATTGCTCACACTAACTTTAAACCTTACATACATGTAGTCTTTCACTCACGCAAACTTTTGAAACTGTATTCCTACACATGACAGACTTCCGATGTGGGTATTGATCACCTTTAGTGATAATATTTTTTTTTGGTATGCTTATAAGCCCAAATCCTATGTGTGAACATTCGTTTTATGTGTCATGTGAATACATCCTGTGTCAAAGATGGGGGTGGGGGTATGAATCACCTTCAGTGATAGTTCACTTTTAAACTGCGTTTCATTCCATGTTAACTTCCATTTAGTTTTGATTGCTTGTGATGAATATTTTTTGGACCCTATCCAAATGACTTTTGTTTTGTCAAAATTGACTTTCAGACCTGACCACAATGCAAATTTATGTAATATATCTAAGGCTGTATGCAATGAATTTTCAGAACCATCCAATAATAGTGTTGTATCATCCGCAAACTGTGAAATTTTGTACTCCTCTCCTCCAATTGTTATCCCTTTAACATTTTTATTATTTCTTAGTTTAATTGATAATATCTCTGCACATAAAATGAAAATATAAGGAGAAATAGGATCTCCTTGTTGACAACCTCTATTAACTTTAAAGAAACTTGACAAGAAACCATTTAATTGTATACAAACTTCTGTATTATATAAGAATATTTTAATCCATCTTTTAAAAGAGTGACCAAAATTAAAAAAAGACAATGTTTTTTTCAATAAAATTAAATGAAATGGAATCAAATGCCTTTTCAAAGCCAATAAGCATGATAAGACCAGGTATCTTATGATCTTCTGTGCATTTCATGACATCATATAACAATCTAGTATTCTCCCCAATGTAATGGTTTTTAACAAATCCTGTCTGGTCTTTTGCTATTAATATACTTAATACATTTTTTAATCTATTTGCAATACTACCAGAAGCTAATTTGTATAAGACATTAAGTAATGTTATTGGCCTCCAATTTTTAGCTCACCTGAGCCAGAGGCTCAAGGTGAGCTATTGTGACCGGTCTTCGTCCGTCGTCCGTCCGTCCGTCGTCCGTCGTCCGTCAACATTTTGCTTCAAACGACATCTCCTCCTTAACCGCTTGGTCAATTTTGATAAAACTTTACAGGGATGTTCCTTGGGTGGTCCCCTTTCAAAGTTGTTCAAAGAATTGAATTCCATTTGGAATTCTGGTTGCCATGGCAACGGAAAGAAAAAACTTAAAATGTCTTCTTCTCCAAAACAACCAACTGAATTTCAAAATGTTTTGGCACAGATGTTCCTTTGGTAAGTGTCTACCAAGATTGTTCAAATTATTTGGATCTGTAAAAAAACATGGCCACCAGGGGCGGGGCTTATTTGCCTTATATGTATATAGAGAAACCTTTAAACAACATCTCCTCTGAAACCACTGGACAGAATTTGATTAAACTTGGCAGGGATGATCCTTGGGTCAACCTTCACAAAAGTTGCTAAAATAAACTTGATCCATGTAGAACTCTGGTTGCCATGGCAACAAAAAGGGGAAAAAAATGAAAACTTTAAAAATCATCTTCTTCAAAACTACTGGCCAGATTTTAAAATAAATTGGTACAGATGTTCCTTGGGTCAACCTCTACCAAAGTTGCTAAAATTATTCCGATCCATAAAAAAACATGGCCGCCAGGGGCGGGGCTTATTTGTCTTATATGTATATAGAGAAACCTTTAAACAACATCTCCTCTGAAACCACTGGACAGAATTTGATTAAAATTGGCAGGGATGATCCTTGGGTCAACCTTCACAAAAGTTGCTAAAATAAACTTGATCCATGTAGAACTCTGGTTGCCATGGCAACAAAAAGGGAAAAAAAATGAAAACTTTAAAAATCATCTTCTTCAAAACTACTGGCCAGATTTTAAAATAAATTGGTACAGATGTTCCTTGGGTCAACCTCTACCAAAGTTGCTAAAATTATTCCGATCTGTAAAAAAACATGGCCGCCAGGGGCGGGGCTTATTTGCCTTATATGTATATAGAGAAACCTTTAAACAACATCTCCTCTGAAACCACTGGACAGAATTTGATTCAAATTGGCAGGGATGATCCTTGGGTCAACCTTCACAAAAGTTGCTAAAATAAACTTGATCCATGTAGAACTCTGGTTGCCATGGCAACAAAAAAACAAGAAAAAAGAAAAACTTTAAAAATCATCTTCTTCAAAACTACTGACCAGATTTTAAAATAAATTGGTACAGATATTCCTTGGGCCAACCTCTACCAAAGTTGCTAAAATTATTCTGATCCGTAAAAAAACATGGCCGCCAGGGGCGGGGCTTATTTGCCTTATATGTACATAGAGAAACCTTTAAACAACATCTCCTCTGAAACCACTGGACAGATTTAGATTAAACTTGGCAGGGATGATCCTTGGGTCAACCTTCACAAAAGCTGCTAAAATAAACTTGATCCATGTAGAACTCTGGTTGCCATGGCAACAAAAAGAAAAAAAATATGAAAACTTTAAAAATCATCTTCTTCAAAACTGCTGGCCAGATTTTAAAATAAATTGGTACAGATGTTCCTTGGGTCAACCTATTTATCTCAGGTGAGCGATTTAGGGCCATCATGGGCCTCTTGTTTAAGTATTGTTTTGGTTTATTATCTTTTGGAATGAGAGTTATTAATTACCCAGTTTAATATTCTTAGAAAAAGTGTTTGCTTTGAAAGCATAATTTATGGCCCTTACTACAAAATAACTTATTCTGTTCCAAAACATTTTATAAAAATTAACAGAAAAACCATCACATCCAGGACTTTTGTCATTTTTCACATTCTTTAAAGTATTTGTCACTTCTTAATTGGTCAATAGACCCTCTAAATCATTTGCTTCCGAGGTACTGAGTTTTTTCAGATCATGGCCCTCTAATTCATCTTCTAAGTTATAATCACATTTATCCACCTGTTCTTTATAAAGATTCTCAAAATATTTTTTTGTTTCATTTAATATTTCTGCTTGATCAGATATAACTGAGCTATCCTCTTTTTCTATAAAAGGCATGGTCTTGTTACAAATATGAATTTTTTCCAGATTATAAAAATAGCTAGTATATTTTTCACCATTATCTATCCATTCTGATTTAGACCTTATGATATTTTTTAACCTACTTTTATTAACTTAATTTATTTTTTCCTTTTTCATATTTTCTTTCTTTTTAAAACTAGCATAAGATATTGTTTTATCCCATATTTCCATTAGAAGTGTTTCTAAAAATAGTTCATCATTAATAACAAATTGTAAGTTTTCTTTACCCAATTCAGAAATGACCTCAGTATTATATACAGGTATACAGTATTGTATAATTACTTTATCTATTGTATCAATTTTATACAATTAACATAATCAATGTCATGTAACAAAGAATTGTTAAATTTCCACAGACCTTTTCCATGTTTAAATTCTGAGAAAATATTTCTAAAAATATGATAGAGTGATCTGATTTGTAATTAACATCTATGTCACAATTTTTAACATAACTTCCCATATTATCAGTTACTAAAAAGAAATCTAGCCTGCCCTGATGTAATGGATTCAATCTCCTCCAGGTGTATTTTCTAGTATCCCCGTGTATTTCCCTAAATGGATCAATAAGGCCTCTATCAGAAATAAAAGACAATAATTTATTTCTTGCTTTGATATTATGGTTTATACATCTATAGTTTTGATGATCTAAATTTGGATTTTGAACCAAATTATAATCTCCACAGATAATATAAGATTCATTATTTTTTAGTGAATCTAACATATCAAACATTTTACAAAAAAATCTGGAGAATCATTATTTGGTGCATAGATATTCATTAATGTAAACTTAATATCATTAAAAGATAGCTCCAATAAAAGCAGGTTTCCATCAAAATAAGTTTTTTAATGTTTACTTCTGTAATTCCAGTTGTTCGTTTAAAAAAAATAGCTACCCCCCGACCTTGGATTTCCCATGACTAAAGAAACACTCACCATTCCAATCACAATATATACTTTTTTCAATATTGTGTATAAAGTGGGTTTCCTGTAAGCAAAGAATATCAGCATTCTTATCTCTAAAAAAACTAAGTACATCTTTACGTTTTTTTTTGTATTATTTAAACCTCGACAGTTATAAGAAAATATCTTTAATTTATCCATAAATATATTTAGAATTTTCTATCTCCTCTATTCCACCATATATGTAGGTAGTATAGTTAATGTATCTACTCCCATTTATAAATATGTCTGTACAGATATTCAGCAATATAACATAGGTCAGATAAACAAGACTGAAAAACTGTGAGAACAAAAATGGTATGAGACCTCATGAAAAATGAAAAACTGAAAAGACAAAGATTTTAACTTATTCACACAATGCAGTTATTCCATCAGTGGGATTTAAGAGAACTATGAAATATTTTCCAATTTCAATAGTATAAATACATATGTAGCAAGTATGTACAATTAACAATCAAGTACAAACAACATACAACAAAGAGCCTGAGAATGAGTTATTTAATAATAAATAAAAATTCATACATATGGATATGCCATCCTCTGTAAAGTGACTTATATATCTGTAAGCTTTACTGTTGCAATTATTTTAATAAAAAATAATTGCAAGTATTTTATTTCATTATTTTCATAATTTTTGCAATAATAAAAAAATCGACATTTTGAAACACTAGTAGCTGCATAGTTATGAAAATATACAAACATAAAGGGTTTTCTAATCTTGTGACCTTTACACATAGATAAATGAGTAGGTTCTAATATATCCTCAATATACTGGAGAACTGAATCATTTAAATCTTTGTAATACTTTTTATTAACTACAGAGAGAGAGAGAGAGAGAGAGAGAGAGAGAGAGAGAAAAGGAGAGAAAGATGGGAAGAAAATTTAATGTTCAACAGATAGTAGAGAAAAAGAAAAATAAAAATATATACAAATAGAAGAATTAAGTGGTAATATCTCTAGGACAGCATATACTTGTTATATAGACAAAATATAGAAACTTTTAGAGAGAAGAGAGAGAAAGAGAGGGGTTTGACACTATATGACTATATCCTCCAAATGGCACAATTAAAGTTCACATTTTAAACAAAGTCATTTGTAAACTTGTTAACATCAACCTATAAATGTTAAAAAACAAAATGAAAACTGTATGAATAATGCAAGTGTGATTTGTACAAGGTGATACTCATGCACACAATATCTAGATTCTAAGAAAAATCAGTCTTTCCTCGCACCTCTGGATCTATAATCCATGATCACCTTAAAAAAATCTTAAAATCTTAAATTACCTCATTTGCTGAGTTTTAGTCTAAAATTATCCGCAGGTTAAAATTTAGGTTGTGATAATAAGATTTCAAACTGACGTAGTAAACAAGATAAGTGAATTTAAGTGATGTATTTGCAATAAGTAGTACATTTTAGCCAAGTTTTACAGAAATAATGACTTCTTTTTTCTAGTGAGACTGTCAGTGTTTTTTTGAAGCAAATTTCTTCTGGGAAATTATAGTTTGAGAAACTGAGATTCTATGCAGGCGGTTTCATTTGCTGATATATGACTAATGTTCCTTCTCATTAATATAAAAGGCAGGCGCTGCTTTTTTAAGACAGTAATTGGCCTGATATGGTAGGTATAAAGTGGGATATATTGGCATAAGATGAGGATTTGGCACTGCAACAGACTATACATTAATCAAAGTGCTGAAGGCACTGAAGTTGTGTGTCTCAAGTGAAAGAGGGTTTGACAAGCTGCAGATCTGTTGGGTAACTTAAATTGTTTGTAAATACCAAACTTAAATAATGAAAGGTTGTTGTTTTACATTTGCTCCCTTTTGATTTAGTTATGCATATTTGATAAAATCTTATAAACTATAAGCAAAAGAAATATGGAGAGTAAGAGTGGCAGTCCATTAGTAGTCCATTGAAAGAGATGGTGCATTCATCTTTTTTTGTAACGACCATTTTAAAGCAAGGTTAAAACAGGTTTATAGCATTGGGTTTATTGGCCCTGTCTGAATTCTTATATCTCCCACAACGAAGTTTTATACCCCCCACAACGAGATTTGGAGGGAGTGGGGGGTGGGGTATACTGGAATCAGGTTGTCCATCTGTCCATAGACACAATTTTGTGTGCACTTCATATTCTATAGTTTTAGGCAAATTTTGATAAAACTTCACAGGAATCCTTCCTACTATGGGAACTTGTGCATCTGCAATTTCATTATAATTTATTAATTATTACAGGAGTTATCCCACTTTGAATTTTTTCCCTCTATAGAATATATAGTCTTGTGTGTTTAATTCCTTTCACACTATTGTTGAGATTTACCTGAAACTTTCACAAATGGACAACATACATGTAAAGATGTGCATGTTTTGGGGGAATTTTGTTGTTACCATTAAAGCCTGAGTTACTGCCCTTTGAAATTTCTTCCTATGTATAATATATGGGGAATATTTCCTTTCTGTCAAATATCTCTTGTTAGATTAGAGATACAATTTTCATACTTGGTAGGTATAGATACCTTATTGGAAGAGTAAGATTTGGGATTGATCTCTAGGATGATAGTGTCAAGGTTACTGTTGCTAAAAAATATTTTTTTTCACAGGACATTAGGGTCAAGATCACTGGAGCAAAAATTTTTTTTTTGTTTCCATCAAATAACATATTTTAGGGTTGATGATCAAATAAAGTTTGAAGATACCTTATGGAAGATTAAGATTTGGATTGATGGGGTTACTAGTAAATTTTTTGGTTTGGAATTAAATTAGGTATACTTATACCTTTTAGGAAGAAGAAAATTGGGACTGATTTTCAGGTCAGTAGGGTCAAGGTCACTGTAACTAAATATAGATTTTTTTTGTTTCCATCAAAAAACTTACTTAAGGATTGAGGTGTGATGATCAAATTTAGTAATAGATACCTTATTGGAAGAGGAAGATTGGGATGATTTTTAGGTCATTAGGGTCAAGGTCAATGTTACTAAAAATAGATTGGCTTGCCTGGGGCAACTCTTAAAAACCTGGTTTCACTTTTGTTGACGTGTTTCTTTTTATTTATGATTAATCAACTATTACAGGAGTTTTTCATTATAATTTACTGAAGTTATTGTCCTTTTTATTGAAATGTATTGCCTACATATATGTTCCCTTTAAGACTGCCTTAAGGCTTTATGCAAAAATAGATAAATAATAAAAACTTGCTATAGCTTACTATAGCTAGTAGCTTTGAATCTTGATTTTGTTTCCTTTACATTTAAAACATTTGAAGGGTACTTGTATTCTTATATTGACATATAAATGTATATGCATGTATTTATGCCTTTTATTTGTATCCCTGCAATTCCATATTCATGTGAATTAGTTATTACCAAGTTATATTTAAAATCCACCTTTGCATAAAAAAAACTAGATTCCTTTGCATGGTAAAATGACAGTTACACAACATCATAGAGAAATTAGTTCTTTTGTGTTCTTATGCCACAGACAATTATTGTGTCCCATATATATATATATATTTGTTTTTGACACAATTAAAATTGATTTTTCAACACTTTTTCTCAATCTTGATTGCAGTATACCTGTGTTTTAAAGTTATGTTTAAACGTTAAATAATATTTACAAAATTGAGAGGTTTTTCAGTTTTCAAAGTAGATAATCAAATGCTCAGAAAGTAGGTACTATAGTTGTGAGTGACTGCATCACACACAACTAAATACTTTTTCTTCTTGGATGAAGAATTTGTGGAACATTATCACTATTTGAGATACCATTATTATTGGCAAATTTAATCTTAGATCTAGGATGTACTATTGCCTTTTTAAGGAGCATAATGCGGTTACAGCAAGCATAGTTGGCCCAGTGCATCATGCCATGTGTTAATTAAATGGTATTGCAGTGAGGCACTGACCTAAACACTGAAGGTTAGAATATGAAATCCCCGAAAATTCGGTGAAGAAAAAGAAAAGAGCATCAGATACGTAATACCCTACAGATAAGATCTGGAGTCAATTAGGTATTTACCCCATAACTTACGTGTCATCTACTGTAAGCATAGATGGCACATAGGGATCACTTCTCTGTTGTCTATGATTGTATGTCACACTTTTTCCATCACTCTTCTTTCAGCAGGTGACACATGTTCCAAGGAACACTTCTTGTTATTCTGATCAATAGTTCTGGCTACCTCTCTCATACTTATGTAAGGAACACTCCTCGTTAGAGCAATGGTGTATTCAAGATTTCAATTGCATTCAACAGGAATTTTGTTACTCCATAGATAAAGGTTAATTGCTAATTTTGCATAAAAAAGTTGTGCATCTAAGGTTGATCAAGTGATAATGTCTCTCCCATCTCCATGGTACTGTATAAATCCTGAGAAGCTTACATTAGTTTTATATGGGTCACATGCCAAGAACCTCCTGTGCAAAAGGGATGAATATTTTCTTGCGAACATACTGAGTAATGTTTTTTAAAAAAAGAAAGTTTCTTGAACCAACCCCAGCTGTGTAACATGCCTTAATTGGACCAATCTTCTTAATATAGAATATCAAGGAAACAAAAGCTTGAAAGCATGCTGGTAAATTATGAATGAGTAGGGATAATATAAGAGAAAGTATTTTGCAAAACTATTGCAACCACTTCTTTATTTATAAGTAGTTATCACAGTTTTGCTATCACAGTTTTGCTATCACAGTTTTGCCCCAAGCCCTTGAGATATAAAAGTATCTGTTGTATTATCTCCTTGAGAGAGGTGAAGTTTGTTTCTTCCTTACACTGTTGTCATGAAAATGAATTTCTTAATGCATTGATTCTAAGGTTGTTGTTTTTTTAGCTCACCTGAGCACGTGTGCTCAGGATGAGCTTTTAGGATCGATGAATGTCCGTCGTCCGTCCGTCCGTCCGTCCGTCGTCCGTCGTCCACAATTTGTTCGTTTGCACTCTAGCATCTTCATTTTATGAGCAATTATCTTCAAACTTTAAAACAATGTTTATAACCATAAAATCTCGGCCAAGTTCGATTATGGCTGATATCGGAACATTAGGTCAGGAGTTATGCCCCTTTTAAAATTAAAAAAAGCCAGATTTCACATTGTTTGCACTCTAGCATCTTCATTTCATGAGCAATTATCTTCAAACTTTATATCAATGTTTATAACCATAAAATCACGGCCAAGTTCGATTATGGCTGATATCGTACCATTAGGTCAGGAGTTATGCCCCTTTTAATATTCAAAAAATGCCATATTTCACTTTGTTTACACTCTAGCATCTTCATCTTTTTAGCAATCATCTTCAAACTTTATGGCAATGCTTATGACCATAATGTCTCGATTGAGTTTGATTATGTCTGAGATCAGTTGATTAGGTCAGGAGTTAAGCCCCTTTTAATATAAAAAAATGCCAGATTTCACTTTGTTTACACTCTAGCATCTTCATCTTTTGAGCAATCATCTTCAAACTTTATGACAATGTTTATGACCATAAGGTCTCGATTGAGTTCGATTATGGCTGAGATCTGTCAATTAGGTCAGGAGTTATGCCCCTTTTAATATAAAAAAAGCCATATTTCACTTTGTTTACACTCTAGCATCTTCATCTTTTAGCAATCATCTTCAAACTTTATGATGTTATGACCATAAGTCTCGATTGAGTTCAATTGTGGCTAAGATGGGTCATTTAGGTCAGGAGTTATGCCCCTTTTAATACAAAAAATGCAAGATTTCACTTTGTTTATTCTCTACCAACTTCATTTTTTTAACAATCATTTTTAAACTTTAAGACAATGTTTATGCCCATAATCTCACAATCGGGTTCAATTATAACTGATATTGACATGTAAATTTAGGAGTTATGCCCATTTCACCATAAAAAATAGCCAGATTTCACTTTTACACTCAAGCATCTTTATTTCTTAAGCAATCATCTTTCTCAGGTGAGCGACCAAGGGCCATCTTGGCCCTCTTGTTTCAGTCAGTTATTTTGCTGCCGTTATTTTTTCTGTCAAAAGAACCAGAGCAAGAAATGCTTTTGACCTCATTAGAAAATGACATGGTGAAATGTAGCGAAAAGTGAGGCTTTTTATCCACATAAAAGTGAATAAACTATCCATTGTAAAAACCTAACACTAGGAAATGAGATGAATATGACATATAGATTCTCTCTTACAAATGACCCACAAGCATTATGAACAGAAAGATTTTCTAGCTTGAATAATTTTCTGGTGTACATGTGTGTCATGCCTCTAAATGTTCATGCTAACATAATTTTAATATACTGTATGTACATTATGCCAATGGCTTTCAATGTTACTTGCTGGGAATGTCAGCTATGTATTTCAGTTCGGAAGTTTTGTTCTAATCTTCCAGAAGCAGACAAAGTCCTCAGTAGAATTGTCAGTAAGATGTTCAGCCCCAGGAATACAAACAAATATCAAGTAGAGTTTAAGTAAACAGTCCCAGTATAAAAGGAAATGAAAGTTACAAGTAAATAAATCTGGCATTCTGCTGAACTGTCATTCTGTATTGATTGCTGCATGTTAGACAAGCATAATGATTGCATCAGGTGCCAGGAGCAGAGATTGGAACCACAGGGGGAAGGGAAGATGTCATCGTGGTTTGTTGTTGTAGATAGACCACCATGCTTCCATTTATCTGCACAATTCTGCCATTATCAGTAGTTACATGATTTTCTGATATACCCGTTTTGCAGACGACATCCATGTGAACACATTTTCTAAAGTGATAAAAAAATAGATGGATTCCACCATGCCATCCAGCATGCTGTTATTATTAATTGATATACATCAAATTTCCCAAGGGAAACTTAGCACTAAGTTTTTCTTAATCTCTTACATAGGGCAGAAACACATCACTAACTTAAATATATGGGTTAAATGAAAATGGAAGTTGATTTCTTCTTAACTTCAACCAGCACAACGTAGCTGATCTCAAAAAGGAAATCAAATATCATCACGAGGTAACATTCATGGCTGCTTATCCAAAGGTTGTAGGTTCGAGTTAGGGTCAAAGTCCTTTCATGGCCTTCCCAGATGCAAAGTACTGGCAAAACCTAGAACTGTTGAGAGAGCTTAGTACAACTTACAAAGAGAAATTCCCAATCAACATGAAAAAAGAACACAATGATAAATATAATTAGCAGTGTGAAATTAAATTTTCTGTGTCTTCTCACAATTTTACAATACTACAACCCTTTCAGCGGTTTCTATATAAACACTAGAATAATATACAGTAAAGCTCACTTATACATAACATCGGATATAATGCAAAAACAACTAAGATGAAAGGATTTTTAGGTCCCTATACTTAAGTTTACCTGTAAAATGGTTCTATTAATTCAAAAGTGCCCGTCATCATAACAGTTTGACAAGTGCTTCTTTTTGCATAATTGACAGTCACCTCGGACAGCAAACAGCACCTGACTATGACTAAGCATGCTATTGATATCAGTTGAAGCTAGTAGAATGGCAGTTTAGTGTAAATGATAAAGGATGCATATATTATATTCTTATTATACTAAACTACAATGAAATCTTGTCAATCTGTTTTCTAATAAATTTGTGTCAGTGGTTCTACCCAGATGCCTCCATGCATTCGGGATCTTCCTTCACCTGTAATTAGCTGGACGTCGCAATATGACTGAAATACTGTCGAAGCGACGGTAAACTCAGTCAAGTCTAATAAATTTGTGACCATGGTATGCCATAAAGATAGTTCAAAAGCAAAAAAATATGGTCAAACGGGGAGTAACTAGGAAATCATATGGCCTCTTCCGGTGAATAATATATGATGTTCCATGATTCACTTACATAAGTTGATTGATTGATTGATCCATTGACTAATTGATGGTCTTATTGTTTTATTTCATGTGCATGTGTGAAATGCATCAACATTTCGACATTAAGATCAGCAACTTCTTAAAAGTTCTTCATAGATATATGTACTGAATACTTAATAAGTTTTCCATGAATATTACACAGGGAAAAATACATATTTTGTTAAATAATAGCAAAGTTTGTCTTAATTATTTCACAATGTTGTTGTTTTTTAACCATTCATTTACACTTAATGGAATTTATAAAAATAACTTAGAGATTTACTGTGTCTGTAACATTACTTTCTAATCTTTTTTTTTTTTTTTTGTATTAAGAACAGGGTGTATAACAAAATCTTGTTATAAGCAAACATTTATAATGAAAATTTTGTTATAAGAATAAGACAAAATTTGAATAAGACTAAATAATTTTTAAGGTCCCTATGATTTTGTTGTAAGTGAGCTTTGCTGTATTGTAACATCAGTAGATATTATGTTTTCCTGCAAGACACTCATTTACATAGAATGGCTCTTAAATAAAGATACAATTTCAATAAATTTAGAAATTAAAGTGCTGAAGCACTGAAGTATGTGCGTCTCAAGAGAAAGAGGGTTTGATGAGCTTGGTAACTTAATTTTACCTGATACCAATCTTAACCCTTTCCCTCATATAGACTCATTTTGACACACTCAATAGGTACCACATAAAGCCCGATCTGCAGAAAACCACAGTTAAACCTTACCAAATTTAATTACAAAATCCTCATTTCAAGACCACTGAGGAGCAGCGAACAGCATTAAAACCTGATCAGCCTGCGAGTTACTCGTAGGCTGATCTGGTTTTATGCAGGCTGATCTGGTTTTATGCTGTTCGCATAGGTCTTTTCATGGTGTCCTCTATGAGGGAAAGGGTTAAATAAAATAATGAAAGATTGTTGATTTAGATTTGCTTCCTTTTGACTTAGATATGAATATTGATAAAAAATTTTATGAACAGAGAAATAGGGAGAGTAAGAGTGGTGATGTGCTAATTGTTACGACCGTGAGAAGGTCAATGGTTGCCTGTGTAGACAGTCATGTGGTCATCTTAATGTACTTTAGTTCCCTCCTGTAATAATGGTTATGTCGGTCACCATCCATAATTTAATTTGTGAGAATTTGTATATATCCCCCCTAACAGAAGCAGGGGTGATGTAGGAATTAAGCTTCATCATGGCCTGTTTTATCCCCTCACTTCC
>JAIFHC010000626.1:0-50000 GCA_021229015.1 Solen grandis | reverse complement strand
TATACCTCTTGACTGTTGGATATTGTGGCTACCTTAAGTAGTGGATTGAATGTGTAGAGAGGTGTGTAGCATAGGTTTGGTAGTACAGGCCAGGAGAGCTACTTATTTTGGTAGATGTAAAGGATTTATATTTTATAAATCATTCGTAGATGGTTTGTAGTTTATTCTTATTTTGGTAGATGTAAAGATTTATATTTTATAAATCGTACATAGATGGTCTGTAGATTGTTGTTCATATAGTAGTATGTGCATTGTAAATTTAGTTGCATAGACAAGTATTGAGTTTCTATATCTCAGTAATGAAGTAGTTATTTGTTTCTTAGTAAAAGCGACCTTTATTTGTTGACTATTGACAATGACGGGACGTCATTTCAGAAAGAGGGGGAGTATGTAACCGTGTGTAATTTGGTGGAGTTTAACCTGTCTTTTTAATCCTTTCTAGAGTGTGTGTGTGCCACTTACTGACAAATTAGCCTCAAATGTTAATAACAATATGTTAGCAAATAAATTACCACAGGTAAATCAATCTCTTTTTTATCTGCCTGTTTCCCTGAGCACTACATTTTCACAACCAAACTTTCAAAACCAGCAATACACACATGTCCAATACAGGTCTCCAGATGTCAACATTAATCCACAACAAGAATTGTCTCAATACATGTCAATAGATCTGACACAATCTGTCAAACACTTGCAGCAAGATACCAAGCATAATCCTGAAGACACTATCAGTATCGAACCAAGTTTGCAGGTCACAGTATCAAGCCCACAACCATCATGTCCCATGGAAACTCAAATTGTATCTTTGCATTTGTCAACAGTCACTTCACAGGGCCCCAGTAAAGAACCACAAGTTTTACATCCTGCGGCCTGTAACACCCAATTGTCACAGCAGCCACATTCAACCCAAAGCAGTGAGCATATTTTGCCATCTCCTTTTCTTGATGCATCACTTGGCAAAAGCACATGTATCGAGAGTATATGTAAACAAACACACCAAACCAATACACAGCCACCTGTTTCACCTGTGAGAGGTAGAGCACGCTCAGCACGCGCTACTTCTAGGTCAGAGAAACGCTCTCAATTTACCAAACCATACTGGACAGAGCGTCAGTATTACACGTAGCACAAACCGGGTATTGCCCGAAATTATAATTAACTACCAATCACAAGATAACAGCAACTCACTTTCGAATGGTCGGGTTTTCCCGAACAGTCAAGGCTAAATAATCGAGGCGGTCACGCTACGTTGTGCTCCACTTAATCTTCAGGGTCTCGTTACAAAACGAACAAATAAACCAAATTCACGTGAATTAATAAATACGTTTAGCTCACATGACATTGTTTTATTAACTGAAACTTGGTCAAAATCACTTTCTGATTTTAATGTTAAAGATTTTAAACATTTTGCTTTACATAGGACTGAAAACAAGTAATCTTCTAAACGTTCATAAGGAGGTGTTATTGTTTATATTAGGAACGAAGTGATATACTAGTGTTTCAAAGTTATGATTTGTGTGAAAGTTAAAGGTTGTAAACTTGGTTTGAAAAGTGATTTGTTCATCTGTTTATGTTACATAGTTCCTGAAAATAGTACCCGACAAGGTATGATTGATTCCCATACGTATGACAGATTGTTACAACATATTGTCTCATTAGATTCTGGAAATGAAAATGACTTTAATCTATTATTATGTGGTGATTTAAATTCTCGTGCATCTGATAGCGCTGATTTTGTCCTTAATGACAGTCTATCTAATGTACATGTTTAGCAGACGATTATTGTACCGACGATTTCGTACCTCGTGGTTCAAAGGATAAAGGTAGACTAAATAATAATGGTGTGATGCTACTAGATTTCTGTAAACAGACTGGAATGCGTATATTAAATGGGCGTGTAGGTAACGATAAAAATGTAGGTCAGTATACACGTGTTGGATTCCAACCCTACATAGATAATTTACAGTTAACACGATTTAGAACTAGTATGTCACGACTACGAACATCTTCTCATAGACTCTATATTGAAACTGGTCGATGGAATCAGCCTATTAGCATACCTATAAATGAACGTGTTTGTTTGACCTGTAATACTTTTTAGACGGGTTCCTCTCTGTATTAGAATGCTCTTTGAACAATGATCTACGTAAAACGTGTATACCTATTTATTATTGGAAACGCCCTAGTATGTATAAATTAGTTGAACTGATTAATTGTGATAATAAGTGTACGATAAGGAATCTCGCATTATTTATTGATAAAGCTGGTGAACAACATATTGTACAGCTAGTTTTCATACATTTATTTTAATGTAAAAAAAAAATTTCATTGTTGTTTCTATGATTTAATTACTATTATTTAATTTGATGTGTACGCTGTATAGTCTCACTTGGCTTGCACCAGAATTATTCAGTTAATTTATATCTTCAATGTTTGAATGTTCACATATATGCAAAAAGAGTATTTTGAATATCGTTATATATTCTAAATAAGTATTTCTACTTATCCATTGTATAATACGGATATACCGGGTTAGACCTACACGATACTGACCAAAATAAATATATGTCCATCGAAAAATAATTATTAGATAATAGTGACCTTCTACTCCCTCTTTTTCAGAATCTCTCTTTCTCTCTCTCCCCTCTCTCTCTCTCTCTCTCTCTCTCTCTCTCTCATATAATTTCAAATATCTGTTTGTTATGTTGTGATATACTATAAGAATGAATTATTATTATTATTTGTATGTTTGCGTACTGTCTGTCATGATGATATGTATGCCACATGGGTCAATGACCTTCTGGTCTGAATGAAATAAACTTTGAAATTTTGAAACTTTTCTTTATTTATATTTATTTATAATTACAATAATCAAAAACAATTCAATGCATTTATTTATTACTTATAGATCACAGTAAGTTTTTAAATACATTTCGACGCATAAAATATGTAATGATTATAGACATAAAAAAAATATAATTTCTTTTAATTAATAGAGATTTAAAAAATCTTTGTTCGGAACAAAAATATTGTATTTGTTAAGCATTTTACCAACTCCGGAAAATACGGAAATTTTACAAGATTTCTAGAAATTAGACACTATTTAGTCGCATAGATTTCTAAAACGACACAGAACCTAAGGGATGGTTATTTAGTTTAAACATATTGATTCCATAAAGTTTGAGATACATATAAATATAAGTACATTGCATGTAGGATTAAAACGATAGGCATAACTAATATAGTTATGTTCCTTTTCATAAAACAGAGAACTCTTGTATGGCAGGTCTGTGAAATTTTTGCATAATGTGTCAAGATCTTTACATGTTGTTGAAACGTATTTATATTTTGTGCGATTTATATCGTTATATTGTGTGTTTTTTTTTTTATTTTTTTATTATTATGTTATTTATAACATTATGTCATATATTCTTTAGATCGTGTACTTTTACATTTATATTATGTGCTTCATTTATTATATCATGTCCTGATTACCTTTTTTACAATTTGAAGATATTTAGTCATATTTTGTGGTGACTTTATTATATCATATGCAATCTTTTTTATGTAGTGGTAACTGTATTATGTGGTATTTTAATTTATAGAATACAATAAAATAAGGTATCAATAGAGTTAGTTTTGAGTTATCTGCCCTTGAAAATGTCCAATAATTGCAAAAATATCACTTTCTCTATAATCATGGAAAGTTTAAACAAAGTCTGCAATGTAGTTTCAGTTTTTCTTCTTTGTGTATACAGAAACTGTAGAAAACGTCTTTAAGACAGTGCCGGCGTTCCATAAGTACCATTTTTAATAAAGATGACTTACCTAGATAAAAGAAAAGCTCTAATACAATTCCTGACGCTTATATTTATAGTGAGGTTACCACAATTGGTATTGATAGACTTACAATACAGATCAAATTTTTAGTCAATGACCATCGGTTTACGTGCTCCTTTAAACATTAAGTATTACATTTCCTTGGTGTGAATATGTTTACGGAATATGGTCATGCAGCCACTATTGCTGACAACATCGGAAGTACTTTTGCATATTCTGTAAGTCCATAAACTCAGTGGTAGATCCAAACCCCGTTGTTGTCGTTCCCGGAAATGATATAAGATCGTCAGTTGATGATGTAGTCACCAAATCATATGAGCAACATCGTTCCTCAGTAGTCAACGCCACTACTTTCCTCGAAAATTTGTACGAAACTGCGTCATGAGCATACTTTGAGAAATCCTTTCATCTATAAGTCGCTTGGTATTTGTCTACAGGGATCTCTCTTTCTCAGGCAAGAAAAATAAAAGCATTTTAAGACCATGCCATTTTTGTGTTTCGTGACTAACCCATGGCAACGAAACCGCACAAATAACCGAAACGGCCTTTCGTGTCCATAAACTGAAGGTGTTGTAAATGCACTGAAAACCTCAATTTAAAGAATATATATAGGCTCAGTTTAGTTTATAATTCATAGAAATTGCTTATCTGTTTTTTAAATTTATGACATGATGTTTATGTTTCCTTTAAATTTCTATTATTTATTCATCATGGGCGTGCTTATAAATATGTTAACGCGTATGCATGTGTCTCTAAGAATTAGTTTTTTTTTTCATCTTCTTTTATTCCATCTTCGTATATCATTTATTTTATTTTTTGAAAGCAATATACAATACCATGTGTTACAAGTGTTTAATTCATCATTTTCAGAAAACAATTAAAACAATTTAAAAATACATATTCTGTAATGACGTTTTGTTTGACAGCAGTTATCATCATAAGTGCCTGTAGCTCCTTGCTTGTCGCTCAGTGTTTATACAGTGTAGTTCCTGGACTGATTTGCTCGGTGTCAGGATGATATGGCTGGGTGTGGTATCATGCCACATGTCTACGGCGTGATACTGCAGCGTGGCAGCACTTTCTTTGTCCCAAGTAAACAATGTATTCTAATGACTTAAATATTGGTAGTGGATAGTTCAACAAGAAAATAAACACAAGAGGGCCATGATGGCCCTGGATCGCTCACCTGAGTATACGGTTACCCAAGGAACATCAGTCTGTATTAAAACATTTTGAAATCTGGCCAGTAGTTTTAAAGGAGATGATCCCTGTAAAGATTTCCTTATATACATAAAAGGCAAATCAGCCCCGCCCCTGGCGTTCAAGTTTTTTAATTGGATCGGAACAATTTTAGCAACTTTGGTAGAGGTTGACCCAAGGAACATCTGTACCAATTTATTTTTAAATCTGGCCAGTAGTTTTGAAGCAGATGATTTTTAAAGTTTTCTTTTTTTGTTGCCATGGCAACCAGAGTTCTATATGGATCAAGTTTATTTTAGGAACTTTTGTGAAGGTTGAACCAAGGATCATCCCTGCCAAGTTTAATCAAATTCTGTCCAGTTGTTTCAGAGGAGATGTTGTTTAAAGGTTTCTCTATATACATATAAGGCAAATAAGCCCCGCCCCTGGCAGCCATGTTTTTTTACGGATCGGAATAATTTCAGCAACTTTGGTAGAGGTTGACCCAAGGAACATCTGTACCAATTTCTTTCAAAATCTGACAGTAGTTTTGAAGAAGATGATTTTTAAAGTTTTCATATTTTTTTTTTCTTTTTGTTGCCATGGCAACCAGAGTTCTTCATGGATCAACTTTATTTTAGCAAATTTTGTAGAGCCTCACTTAAGGAACAATCCTGCCAAGTTTCATTAAATTCTGTCCAGCAGTTTCAGAGGAGATGTCGTTTAAAGGTTTCTCTATATACATATAAGGCAAATAAGCCCCGCCCCTGGCAGCCATGTTTTTTTACGGATCAGCATAATTTTAGCAACTTAGGTAGAGGTTGACACAAGAAACATCTGTACCAAATTATTTTGAAATCTGGCCAGTAGTTTTAAAGGAGATGATTCTTAAAGTTTTCATATTTTTTTCTTTTTGTTGCCATGGCAACCAGAGTTCTATATGGATCAAGTTTATTTAGGAACTTTTGTGAAGGTTGAACCAAGGATCATTCCTGCCCAGTTTAATCAAATTCTGTCCTGTGATTTCAGAGAAACTGTTGATTAAAGTTTTCCCTATATACATATAAGGCAAATAAGCCCCGCCCTTGGCGGCCATGTTTTTTACGG
Organism: Solen grandis; assembly: GCA_021229015.1. Classification (NCBI taxonomy): domain Eukaryota; kingdom Metazoa; phylum Mollusca; class Bivalvia; order Adapedonta; family Solenidae; genus Solen; species Solen grandis. The sequence goes on along the minus strand of JAIFHC010000626.1, from coordinate 43,874 downwards.
ATCGAATTTTTTTAGCAACTTGGAGAGTTGACCAAAGGAAATCTGTCTCAAATATATATTTAAAATCTGGCCAGTAGTTTTGAAGAAGATGATTTTTAAAGTTTTCATATTTTTTTTCTTTTTGTTGCCATGGCAACCCGAGTTCTACATGGATCAAGTTTATTTTAGCAACTTTTGTGAAGGTTGAACCAAGGATCATCCCTGCCAAGGTTAATCAAATTCTGTCCAGTTGTTTCAGAGGAGATGTTGTTTAAAGGTTTCTCTATATACATTTAAGGCAAATAAGCCCCGCCCCTGGCAGCCATGTTTTTTTACGGATCGGAATAATTTCAGCAACTTTGGTAGAGGTTGACCCAAGGAACATCTGTACCAATTTCTTTCAAAATCTGACAGTAGTTTTGAAGAAGATGATTTTTAAAGTTTTCATATTTTTTTTCTTTTTGTTGCCATGGCAACCAGAGTTCTTCATGGATCAACTTTATTTTAGCAAATTTTGTAGAGCCTCACTTAAGGAACAATCCTGCCAAGTTTCATTAAATTCTGTCCAGCAGTTTCAGAGGAGATGTCGTTTAAAGGTTTCTCTATATACATATAAGGCAAATAAGCCCCGCCCCTGGCAGCCATATTTTTTTACGGATCAGCATAATTTTAGCAACTTAGGTAGAGGTTGACACAAGAAACATCTGTACCAAATTATTTTGAAATCTGGCCAGTAGTTTTAAAGGAGATGATTCTTAAATTTTTCATATTTTTTTCTTTTTGTTGCCATGGCAACCAGAGTTCTATATGGATCAAGTTTATTTTAGCAACTTTTGTGAAGGTTGACCTAAGGATCATCCCTGCAAAGTTTCATTAAATTCTGTCCAGCGGTTTCAGAGGAGATGTCGTTTAAAGGTTTCTCTATATACATATAAGGCAAATAAGCCCCGCCCCTGGCGGCCATGTTTTTTTACGGATCGGAATAATTTTAGCAACTTTGGTAGAGGTTCACCCAAGGAACATCTGTACCAAATTATTTTGAAATCTGACCAGTAGTTTTGAAGAAGATTTTTAAATTTTTCAAATTATTTTTCTTTTTGTAGCCATGGCAACCAGAGTTCTTCATGGATCAACTTTATTTTAGCAAATTTTGTAGAGCCTCATCAAAGGAACAATCCTGCCAAGTTTCATTAAATTCTGTCCAGCAGTTTCAGAGGAGATGTCGTATAAAGGTTTCTCTATATACATATCAAGCAAATAAGCCCCGCCCCTGGCGGCCATGTTTTTTTACGGATCAGAATAATTTTAGCAACTTAGGTAGAGGTTGACCAAGGAACATCTGTACCAAATTATTTTGAAATCTGGCCAGTAGTTTTGAAGGAGATGATTTTTAAAGTTTTCAAATTATTTTTCTTTTTGTAGCCATGGCAACCCGAGTTCTACATGGATCAAGTTTATTTTAGGAACTTTTGTAAAGGTTGACCTAAGGATCATCCCTGAAAAGTTTAATTAAATTCTGTCCAGTGGTTTCAGAGGAGATGTTGTTTAAAAGTTTCTCTATATACATATAAGGCAAATAAGCCTCGCCCCTGGCGGCCATGTTTTTTTACGGATCGGAATAATTTTAGCAACTTTGGTAGAGGTTGACCCAAGGAACATCTGTACCAAATTATTTTGAAATCTGGCCAGTAGTTTTGAAGAAGATGATTTTTCAAGTTTATTTTTTTTTCTTTTTGTTGCCATGGCAACCAGAGTTCTACATGGATCAAGTTTATTTTAGCAACTTTTGTGAAGGTTGACCCAAGGATCATCCCTGCCAAGGTTAATCAAATTCTGTCCAGTTGTTTCAGAGCAGACTACTGTAAAAAAAGGAAATTAGTTGTTAACACAGGTAAAACTAAGATCATGATATTTAGAAAAGGGGGGAGAATACCTAGCAATCTTGTGTTCACATTTGATGGAGTAAAACTTGAAATAGTTAAAAAAATTGTATATCTGGGAATTACCTTTACGCCAGGGGGGACTTTTTCTGAAGCTCGAAAAACATTAGCTGGTCAGTCCTTAAAAGCAATTTTTAAACTGAATAAATATTTATACAGGTTTACAAATATTTCAGTTAAACATAGACTTGAGCTATTTGACAAGTTAGTGCTACCAATTTTGAATTATGGGAGTGAGACTTGGGGTTTTCATCCAGGAAATACTATAGAAAGGGTACATGTACAATTTTGCAAAACAATATTAAGTGTTAAGAAAAGTACTCAAAATGACTTTGTTTATGGTGAATTAGGCAGAACTGTTTTACAAAATTATAGGTTTTACAACATTATTAAATTTTGGTTTAAGAAACTAAGGGCTGATTAAAAAATATTAAGATCATATATAATGCCTTATATCAAGATCTGTTAAACAAGCCAAATTGTAAAAACTGGTGTTCTTTATTAAGAAATTTACTTTTTTCATTAGGATTTCCTGAAGTATGGTATTCACAATCTGTTGGAGATGAAAAACTTTTTCTGTATCTAGTGAAGCAAAGAATTCATGACCAATTTCTTCAAAAGTGGCATAGTCGGTTACAGGAATCAAGCAGAGCATTATTTTACAAAAGTATTGCAGATTTTAAATTCAAGCCATATTTAAATGTGTTACATTTAAAAAAATATAGAATAAACTTAACCCGCATACGTGTATCATCTCATAGATTGTGCATTGAAACTGGAAGGTGGAACAGACCTATTGCCACTCCCATCCTTGATCGTAAATGCAACTATTGTAACACTTTGGAAGACGAATATCATTTTGTGCTTGAATGTAGATTATTTAATGATTTAAGAAAACAATATATTCCCTATTATTATCATACCAGGCCAAATATGTATAAACTCATTGAGTTATTTATGTGTAACAACAATCAGACCATTAGAAAACTCAGTATTTTCTTGACCAAAGCTTTCATAGAAAGGAATAACCGGTTGTATACTTGATATATATACTAGTTTGCATTATTGTGCAATGCATTTAATGATTGATACTTAATGTAACTGTGATATCACTGTAAATTTTTGTATGTGATGTATATTTCATGAAACATCATAACATTTATAAATAAGAACGTGGTCTATTTGTTTCTTTTATTGTATCAACAATGAACACCGTCTGAAATCAAAATAAAAATGATTCAACCAAAATGCTAATCATGCGTCTTGCATCAGAAAACAAATATTCTGCTTGACAAACAATCTACGGATTGAAATGAGCTTAACAGCAGGAAATAGTTGTTTTAGCATATCATGTAAGACATATCAATACTGTTAATTAGTTAATTCAAAGAACTAAAACAATAACTCACGATTATATAAATGAATAATCAGCTTGTAGTTTGAGTTATAGGCTTGTGTATTCATTGTTACAAATGGAATGTTTTAACAAGGGGCGTAACTATTATGAACTGTCCAAACTACAACAAAGGGAAGTAACTGATCATCTGTACAATAGGTTGCATAATCCTATATCTCCCCCCAAGTCATTTGTAACATCATGAAACAAAGGCTGACATGAAAACAGTTATTAACGTATGTACTTGATAAAACAGTCTCTATGAACTTGGCGGTAAAGTGAATCAAATAACGTTGTCAGTTCATAACATTTAGAACTACATGTCATAGTCAACATGCCATGCTGGCCTCTGTGTGTGACGACCTGACCGACGAAGGATTTGATTCTGCGCAGGGTCACTAGGTGGGGTATCGCTGTTTGGTTGGGCTGGCACGACGGGCGTTACAGCATTGGGAACCAGCTCCTGTGTTTCACTGTTACTGGTAGTAGGCTCCCCGTTTGTATTTGCTATCAGCAGTGGATGACCAGATGTTACAGGCTGTTGTAAGGATGATGACCCATGCTGGACCTCTGGAGTGCAATTATTGGCTGGATCTGGTGGACAGCATTCTGTCAGGGTCGGTTGCTTAAACCCTGGTGAGAAGAGAAACTCACTGATGTGTCTCTTTATTTTCAGAAATAGATACTCTGGGTTGTAAAGGGTAAACAGGAACAAAGCGTCTTAAGAACTTTCGGTTGCGGAGTGTCACACGCCCTGAACCATCTACACGTATGACATACTGGTCAAACTGACGTACTTCAATGACTTTGCCAGTCTTGTCCCATTTCAGAGGATGCGGACCAATTTAGTTTTGAATGCGTACGTGGTCTCCGACATCCAGTGGTGAGAGTCTTTTTGTATGAATTGACAATCTCTCTGCCTCTTTCATATGGCGTTTTCTGAAAGCTTCCTCCCGTAGAGCTAAAGTCTCTCGCCACGTAGTATGAGGTTGATAACGGCCAGGTGGAATTGGAATGAAATCCCGTATTGGATGACAAAATACACACATGGCTGGGGATAGTTTAGTATCCCTGTCTGGTGTGTTCCTGTACTTTAACATTGCTCGTTGAAACAAGTCTGTATCAAGGCCTCCGTCAGGTTTTGTATTGTCCATAATGAGGCGTTTCACAGTCTTAATTCCGACTTCTGCTCTACAGTTACTATGGGGAAATGCGACTGATGAAAGCCGGTGGTGGACTCCCCAATTCTGCAAGAACTGGCGAGTAGCTGTTGACGTGAATTCTGGTCCTCCATCTGAAGCTAACTCATCTGGAATTCCAAATGTTACAAATGTGCGACGGAGGCAGTCAATCAAGCCTTCAGCTCCACCATGGGCTCTCTCGACTATATTGAGTATCTGTCAACCACTAGTAAGTAATTACAACCCATGTAATTAAAGTAATCTGCACACACACACTGAAAGGGGTATTCTGGATATGTAAGTGGTGTTGGCGGAGCGCTAGGATTAGAGGGGGCAATGCGGTTGCAATGCTGACAACTTGCGCGAAGATTGCTAATTGCTGGGGTGATGCTTGACCAAAATATTGACGACTCTGCTCTAGATGTCATAGCTGTAACTCCCTGGTGGGCTGAATGTAGGGCATCTAGAACTTCCTGTCTAAGTGAAGGCGGTATGACAACGCGATCCTTGTACAAAACCACCCCGTCTGTTGTATGTTAATGCTGTCGAAACGAGAAATATTCTCTGAGTGCTACTGGTACTTCCTGTCGGTCATCCGGCATACCAGATTCAATCATATCCAGAAGAATTTGCATATCGGGGTCACTCGCAGTGGCAGTGCGGACACGATCCCATGTTACGGATTGGAGTGAGTGCAAATGTGAAAATCCTGCAAGTGAGCTAGTGTTTTCTGTTAGTGGTTCCTTATCCTGGGTAGGGGGACCATCCACTAACGTTGTTTGTAGATTATCAGGCATACAAGCCACGTCGTCAGTTAGAATCATCTTTTCTGCTTTGCCAGTTGGGTGTCGAGATAGGCAGTCAGTTGCTCGATGCTTAACTCCAGGGATGTGAACCATGCGAAACTTATAATGCAACGTCTTCTCCTTCAAGTTCCGCAGACGCGAGTTGGAAATATTCTCCAATGATCTGTCCCCGAATATCTTCAGTAAAGGTTTGTGATCAACTGCAACTATCAGTTGGCTGCAACCTAGGACGAAGTATCTGGCTTTATCTAAAGCATCAGCTACTGCTAGTGCTTCGCCTTCTATTGGAGCATATCTGGATTCTGCACTGTGTGTGAAACGGCTTCCAACAAGGGTGATTTTCCAACCCGCATTACAGCAAAAAGGTTCTGATATTGGGCATGAACAATACCTTTGTAACAGCCAAAAGCCAATTCCATCCTTGGACCAGTCAGTTGCTAAGCATGTGGGTTTGTTGGGGTCAAATATGCGAACGCCTTCTTCTACTGAAGTATCAGTATTGTTCGCGCTGGTCTAATTTTCGCGATGTTCGCGCAATGGGCCTTCCGCGAATTTAGGACCGCGCGATATTAAGTCTGTATAATCAAAGAATATATATGGTATTTTTTTTGCTTGATGCCGATTTTGACAACTAAATTTCATGCGTTGTTTTATAATCAGTACCATCTTAGATCAATAAAACCAACAGTTTCCTAAGGGGTTTTACACTCGTCTACTATTTGAGACTAATATCAAATCAATAATCTGCGTTATTCCTTTTAAAATAAGATTTTTTTTGTATATTTTAACTTGCCTTTTACCGGTGTTGAACCGGTGCATGAAATTTACGCTTGCGTAATGTTTACTCTTTTTTGCCGAGAAGATAAGGAAAGTGGTCCAAAATAAATACAGCTTTCGAACAAACATTACTACTAACTGTATGGTTGCAGATCGTGTGTGTACTGACATGTCCCCACCTTCTATGTTGACAGTTTGTTTATACAACAATCAAGGTGAGACCTGTAAAAGAAAAAGGTCCCGGAGAATAGTTTGTCTGATCGCCGGAAGTGCTGCAGTCGATAACAAAAGAAAGGCCATCTTTCGGCAGTTTGGCCCCAGCAATTAGGAGACGGTGCTAATTAACAACTTACCAGTAACCCTTACCAGTAACCCACCCCTATGACGTCACTTACCTGGGGGGGGGGTAGCGCGAACATATCAGTCGGTAATTAATTAGCATGCGATATCCGGGGCACCAAATCAGTCATTCAGAACGAAATGGATATTTTTTTTATTTATTCATATTTATTTTTTTTACTTTTTTTTTTTTTTTGAAATGGGGAAATGCGCGAATTTAGCACCGCGCGAAAGGGTCTTTAGAGAGGGTAGCGCGAAATTAAGACTGCGCGAAAATAACTGATACTACAGTATTTCATTCGCGATTACACGTTTGGATTCTTCAAAGAGATTTTGCAGCTCCTCCGACCATTGAAACGACTCATTTGTCTTAAGAAGTTGCCTGAATGGAACCATCTTGTCAGCCATACTTAAGGCATACGCCACTTGGTTGACCAATCCAAACCATGAGCGGATGTCCGTTATGTTCTTTGGTGTTGGGAAGCTCAGAATGGCCTGAAGAAATTTTTTGCATGGGCGAACAGTGTCAGATGTGATTTCAAAACCTGCAAATTCAACGGCATCCTCAGCAAATGTGAATTTCGCAGGGTTCAGGGTGATGCCATTCCTGCCACATAGGTCTAGCCATGTGACCGCTTGGAAGAAGCTTTCTTCTATGGAGTCAGCCCAGAGCAATACGTCGTCCACACATTTGGTCTTGTTTGGAATTTCTGATACCAGTTCATCATACCTGCGGGTGTATCCGTCTCCAGATGCGATGTATCCCTGTGGCGCTGTCTTATAGCGATAGCGTCCCTATGGTGTGATGAAGGTGGTTAGGTGGCGATCTTCCTCACGTATTGGGACTGAACGGGACTGATGAAATGGTGATTGGGTATGGTGAGTCTCACGTGTGGCATGAGCGTTCAGAGCCTGAAAGTCAACTGTCCTACGTGGCTCGCCATTTTTCTTTGCACAAACAACCATCCTGTGACACCATGTGACAGGTTCGCCAACTGGGACGGGTTCGATGACTCCTAAACGGACATCCTGGTCCAGTCCAGCTTTAACAGATTCTCGCCAATGGATGGGGATAGGTATAAGCGTATGGTGAGCAACTGGCTCTGCAGAAGGGTCCACCATCAGTCTCATTGGAGGTGTGTCCATCAAGGGTAGAGGCTGATGCTCACATGTGTTGTATGTGCTAGACTCATAATGTTTCAGCAAGAAAGCCTTTAACTGTGGAAGATTCTCAGTGGTTCCAGGAAATGGCATTTTTGTGGGCGGTGATGGGGGTATTTGACACCTTGGACAATCACATGCCTTTATTCCGTCCTCGAGGGGGATAGTAGATGAGACAGCATTAACTGTATGTTCACCAACTGCAGGAAATGTGTCAGGAATGATACCCAGCGTTGCACAAGTTTCACGGCTGAGGTACAGCCTGTCAGTGGTATCAGTGATGTACGTCATTTGTCTAGTCTCCGTCATATCACCTCTGTCATTTTTGAAGGACGGTAGCACCGAGGATCTTGATACCAGCGTTACTGGCCGTGTGCATCCGCATCGTGACTGGAATGAGGTCCGATTCGCAAAAGCCAAGCCTGTAGATCACCCTTACACCTGCAAGACAACTCTGGCAACCAGTGTCAGCCATCGCAGAGACTGTAGCTAACTTTGGGCCATTACAATTCAATTTAAACCCAAGGGCTTTATAATCATCGGGTGAGACCTGTGCGGTGACGTTAACAAATGGCTGGGGTCTATAGCGTTTTTTAATCCAAGCGTTGATGAGTTTGTCATAAACATGATAGTCAATGCTTAGTGAACGCTCAAAGCCAGATTCGTTTAATGAACAATAGTCATCAATGACATTCATAAGTGTGTCATGAACAGTACACAGAGTATCGAATACAGCACTACTGGATGTGTCACTGATTTTGAGTTTCTTGGGTTTGTCTTTGCTACGACAGACGCTTTCAAAATGGTGGTTGCGGTTGCACATGTTGCATATATGTCCATAAGCCGAGCATTCAAGTCGACGTACACGGGCCGGGGCACTCTGTCCGTGACCCTTTTTTCCACAATATGTACACATGTCCTGTGTTTTGTCCTTCGATGCCATGAGATTTAAGTTTTTGGTTTTCTTATAGGAACTACTTAAAGCTTCAACAGCATGAGTGTCAAGAAGCCTGGAAGCGGAGCGTTTGCCTGACTCCTTTGCTTCTACAAATTTAAATACTTCTTCAAGCGTCATGTCTTGGTTCTTGTCACCAAGAAGGTCCAGTTGGATTTCTGAATCCGCAATGCCTTTGGTAAGTACATCACGTAGGACAGCGTCTGTGTAATTCACATCACCGTTACAACCGGGGCATTTAATATTAAATTTACAAACACTAGCTTGGCCCTTTATTCGGGCCCCAAAGCTACGTACAGTTTCATCGCGATCCTGCCGCATGTTGTGGAGATTTACACGCGCAACCATGGAGTTTTTTTCACGAACGGCCAGTGTTTTTATAGCTTGTAGGACTTGATCCTCAGTTTTACTAGTGAGGGATCTCCCCGAGGAACGTTGCAAGTCTCTACGGAGGTTTTCATCACAACATTCAAGGAACTGGATCACTTTGTCGTGACCGTCTACTTTCGTGGCTGTTACATAGCCTCTCCATCTTGCAACAAAGTAGTTCCAGTCCTCGCTGGTACCTGCTGAGGTAACTGTTGGGCGTTTAACCCTTTCGACTTTTGCTACAGCGCCGGGGGTGTGGACTATGGAGTGTGCGGATATTAAAGCTGCCACAATGGAACTTTCCAAGTCATCCGTCTTGTACTCACAGCCAGGGATAGGGCACTGGACCACAGGCATCGTCCTCAATGTCGGGTAATCACGGTGTTCATAAATAAGAACGTGGTCTATTTGTTTCTTTTATTGTATCAACAATGAACACCGTCTGAAATCATAAAATAAAAATGATTCAACCAAAATGCTAATCATGCGTCTTGCATCAGAAAACAAATATTCTGCTTGACAAACAATCTACGGATTGAAATGAGCTTAACAGCAGGAAATAGTTGTTTTAGCATATCATGTAAGACATATCAATACTGTTAATTAGTTAATTCAAAGAACTACAACAATAACTCACGATTATATAAATGAATAATCAGCTTGTAGTTTGAGTTATAGGCTTGTGTATTCATTGTTACAAATGGAATGTTTTAACAAGGGGCGTAACTATTATGAACTGTCCAAACTACAACAAAGGGAAGTAACTGATCATCTGTACAATAGGTTGCATAATCCTATAATTTATGTTTTCACTCGAAAGACTGAAGGCTTTATACTTACAATAACCGCCCATTTTTATTTCCTCTTCTGTCTATCCATCTTGGTCTTCAATCTCGATGCTGTTTTTCAACTTATTCATCATTTGGTAGACGTTATTCTTCATGATAGCACTTTCACTAACGTAGAAACAATTTTCAGACACTCGAATAAAAGTAGAAAATATCCTTTTAACTTAATTATTCCCTTGAAATCAGTTTGGAACAACACTGTGTTCATGCAGTTGTTTACTCACGTGATTAGCATGTGCCTAAATCGGTGATGTTATATTTTCCACACGCTTATATCTTAACTCAATGTTTACTCACGCTCTCTCTCTCTCAGCTTATATTATGATGATATCTACATGCTATAATTTCCTATACCCTTGTATTTCGTTTCGACAAGGGAAGGGAATATTTCAATTTTGCTTGAGATACAGTATGATATTACATGTTTATGGAATTCCCTTTTTTCGTCAAGGGACGGAAATTTTATATGAAATTTTACAGGGAATTTCAAAGGGATTTTATACTGATTAAGATATTATATGATGAAAAAGTTTGTTGCTCTCTTTCCCTCTCTCTCTCTCTGGATTATGTAATGGAATATAATGTAGTATGTCATGGTTCATTGATTTCTCTCTCTCTATTGTAAAAAAAGTATACAATGTCATGAGCGTGTAATTTATTATTATGTGATTTAATTTCATTGTTAACTATTTATTTTGTAAGCAATTGTTATACTGCCGCTTGCTGTATGTACCACATGGGTCTTATGACCTTCTGGTTTAATCAAATAAAATCTTGAATCGTTTAAAGAAAATTGTTGACGACGCACATCGCACGACGCACGACGACGGACGACGGACGATGGTGAGCACAATAGCTCACCTTGAGCACTTCGTGCTCAGGTGAGCTAAAAAGCCAATGCCACGGTCCATAATTATTAGGTTTTCTTTAAATTTAATGCGCAAAATATACGGACGTTATCACAACTAGTTAATTATTTATCTAAAAACTTTCAAAATAATTTATTCAAGATCGTTTATATTCATTATGCAGTTTTCACAATATGACTGCACTAAAAACGTTAGTGTCTTGCAGCTTTGCACATAAACGGAAGAAAAAAAACATTTACCTGTAAATAAGGAGCCAGCTTACTGACGTTATTAGATGTTTTATATGATTTCTGTGCAATCATCAATCGAATTGCTTTAAAGATAATATCATGATTTACTTGCATGCAATTATTCATATAAAGTTGTTTTTAGGTACACCTTCCCGGTTGTTTTTCTAAGGGTTATTACTTAAATCGTTTATCCTTATACCCGGTGCGCAGATTAACGACTGTCATCACCGGTTTTCCTTTCGCCTGTTTAGCTATAGGGGTTACCAGATTTAGTAAAGTATGGTTAACTATTAGTGACATTATTATTTATGAGAAATAAATAGATGCTGAATTATGTAAATGAGTTATTAACAATGTAGACAATAGACAAATGATAACGTGGATATCAACAGTAGTAAAGCAGAAAATTTTATACGCAGTCAATCTCACCTTTCGACACGTGAAATGCACATTGCTATTCGTGGGGAATAAATCAGTACATTTACACTACGTGAAATTCTAACATGACCTGTAGTCTTTACAATTTTGAAAAACAAAATAAGAATTCACACAAATCATGAGTATAACATCAAGGGTGCTGCAGGTGGCGGCATGACAAGCTTTTCAGAATACACCTAGGAGAGAGATAAGAAAGAAGAAGCCAAGCACTAAAGCAGGAACCAAGTTTGTCCCTCTTATGTGCTCTGGTGAGTAGGCTATTGCAACGACAGCTCCCGGTATCCTTCCACTAGAAGATGACTGGTAAAAGAAACTGATCTGCACAAGATAAATTCCCTCAATCTCCGGCAAAACATCGTACACATCTGTATCTTTGTCTACAAGGACCAAGAATTTTGTCATAATTATTATGATTAAGATGCGAAGTGGTAAACGAGTTTAAGAGAAAGAAGTATACAGAGCTTCAAACACAATGTAAAAGAGCAAGGATGGAAGACTTGGCTTATTCCGATTGAAGTATGGTGCCATGGATTACCTGCTCCGTCAGTATGGCCGATGTTATGCTACCTAGGAATAGTCAGAAGGGAAACATAGCCTCGAAAAGGCAGCTGAGAGAACATCGAGTTGGCCCTGGAGAGAAACAAGTTACTGAGGTGTTTGTGCCCGCGTAAGACGAATCGAATCCCTCCGGATGGTGCCCATTTGATGATCTTAATAAACTTGCAGTCTTATGACTGTTTCTTCCATTATTACACACACTGTGTTTTTTTAATGCATACTACCCGGTGTCTATTAAACAACACTAGCTCAAGGGTAATAACGTTGTGAAATTGGCCGTTTTTGCAATGTGTTAATCGAACAGAATATACGTATAAAGCCAATGCTTTTGGACACTGAATGTGGTCACATGTATCTCAAACCTAATTAATTCATTTTACATTGAGTGAATACAAAAGGTTTGTGCTTTCATTTTTAAAATTTTATTATTTTCCATTGTTATCCAATGTTTAGATAGAATAACGAATTAAAATGTTGATTTTAAACCTATGAAATGGGTTGTTCGTTTTGGCGACTTTCGATTTCTACGGAATCATACAAACAAGAGAGGGCCATGATGGCCTGAATCGCTCACCTGATTATAAATGAACAACATATGTTGGATTTTTCATAAAGACCTACTTTTTGACCCCATATTACCCAAATTCGAATGTGTCAAAGATATTATGGAAACAGACATTCCGACCAAGTTTCTTGAAGATTAGGCCAAAAATGTGGCATCGAGAGTGTTAACAAGGTTTTTCTAAGATTTGTTCTCATGACCTCCTTTTTGACCCCCCATGACCCAGAGTCAAACTTGTCCAAGATCTTATGGATAAAAACATTCTTACCAAGTTTCATGAAGATTGGGCCAAAGATGTGACCTCTATAGTGTTAACAATGTTTTTCTAAGATTTGACCTCGTGACCTACTTTTTGATCCCACATGACCCAATTTCGAACTTGTCCAAGATTTTATAGAGACAAATTTTCTGACCCAGTTTCATGAATATTGGCCTAAGAATATGGCCTCTAGAGTGTTAACAAGTCAAATTGTTGACGACGAAGGGCGATCACAAAAGCTCACTTTGAGCACGTTGTGCTCAGGTGAGCTAAAAACGGCTTTTGTTGGTATTCATTCAAATTTGAAACAAATGCGATTTCAGCATTTGTATTTAGCATAGATTTTGTCAAAGTTAAAACAACACTTATAGCAAAACAATGTTAGCTTTACATCTTTCCGTATATAAGCTAAGGATTTATAAACGAAGTATTGGTCTTTAGCTTTTAAGGAATTCAGATTCATAATCAAATGCCTCTTTTGTGTTTCAAGTTGTTCCAGTAATTGACATACATAATTATATCGATATCTTTGAAATTCCCCGGTTAACTTATTCCGTTTCACTTCATGACATCAAGCCGTGGGTAACGTCGTTTTGTTTATTGGGTTTAACGTCCCACCGGCAGTATTTCAGTCATTTGGAGACGATGTCTACTTGAGATAGATATAGTGCTGCCACACTGCAGTATCACGTCGTAGTAATGTGGCATGATTACACACATTATCCTGACACCCGGCCAAACACTCCTGCTAACTACCCTTATATGCTAAGCGCCAAGCAAGGGAGCTATAACACTACCATTTTTACGACTTTGGTATGTAAGGTGCGGCCGGGGATTGAACATACGACCTCCGGCTACCGACACGGATGCTCTTATCACTCGGCCACCGAGAACGATAAACGTCTTTTTTACAAGATTGTGTGATATATCGAATGATGAAAACGCGTTATTAATGAAATAATTATTGGCATGGAGGCTTGAAATTTATATAAATGAATAATAAGAATAATAAATAACAGCATATATAAAACGCCATATATGACTTGGTTAAATTACCTGGTAATACTTCGATTGAACCAATGAAATGGCGTTATACGATACACCATGAAACAACGGTGTAAAATCCCAAGGCCGATAAATTATATCGATCAACCGGGCATGGATATCCGACGATGACTGTAAGTATAACTGAGAGTTCTCTGATCACGAATATCTCATAGAAAGATAATTCATTTGGCGTCATTTTATATCGATTCAAAATTAAATTCATCGCCAATTCATGTAAGAACTTTTATGGTTAATGAGATGAAAGTAAAGATTAGAATCAAAAACAATATGCACTGAACAAGAATGTTATAGAATATAAATACAAACAAAACTTCGTGTTTGAAACTGGTGTAATGACATGCCTTTTCCCGTGACAAAGTGGTAGTCTACATGTACTTGATACACTACAATTATCTATAAAACAATTTCATATATCAAAATCATGTCGTACTAAATTAGTAATTTCAAAAGTTTGGCTGAACACGAAGAAATATCTTGTATGAATAGTAGAAGAGCTGGCTGCTATTTAAAAATTTCACCACAACTTTCTTTGCGTCATTTCGCTGTATTTTTTAATAAAATTAACATGTTGCATCTTAATCATGAATCTTCCTTGCTGCAACAAATTATCTAATACAAAAAAATGCACTTTAAAACCTTAATTTAAGAGCTCATTTAGAGATTACATACATTTTGCAATTTCATCATGTGTCATTAACTTGTTTACATATTGATAATTGCATCGTTTAAACCCCTTCAATTTATTTGTCAAAACTTATTTCATTCACATTGAGTATGCATAGTTTCTTCTGCCAGGTTTTTAAACCCATATAAACATTTAATTTGAAATGAAAATAAGTACAAACCAAGCAGTTGTACGTCCGGGGATGGGGATGGGCCAGCTGTAGAGTACAGCTACATCCGAGACTTGATGTAGTGTCTGTTCCTGCTATAAGCAAACTTCTTGAAGGTTTTCAAAGGCGCGAAGTGGAAGAGAGATTGGAATAATTCTAAAACTATTGCCCCACACGAGATAAAAGCATATGTTTCTCACCCAAGAAGCAACATATTTCACAACCCATCAAATCTTTAATTTTGATTTAAGTAAAGAAAAATAACCTTACGTTATTAACGAACTCATACTGAAAGAACATAAACTTTCTTTGACATTAATTTTCGTAGAATCTGTATTTTCGTTGGTATGTACCTTCGTGGATTCATGTTCGAGAAAATGAGAGCTATATTAAATTACTAGTTTTCGTGGGTATTGATATTCGTGGATAAAGTCATCCACGAAATCAGTAACAATTATAGATTTCAGTGACTGCGGATGCCGGACATTCATATTTCAGAATTGCCCAACAATAACCTATTTTCTGATCACATTTCACAGAAAATCAAACTTTTCAGAGATACTCCCAAAGATACAGATAAATGTTTGAAAGCAACCTGTTAGTATTTGCTTCATCAATTATTTTGTTAATGTTAAATTGCAAAAGATTACAGGGTTGCTTAACATCGAACGTGTCTATGATATTGCACTCATATATTTTACATCCAACATCCGTACATGTAGAGTTTTGTTAAATTCTTAATGAAAAGGCTTTCCTTTTTTTTTTTCAAAATTACTAATGGCAATAAATCAAGTTATGATAGGGGCCTTCGTGGCCGAGAGGGTAAAGCCCCTGTCTTAAACGCTCACTCAGCCCCTCACCGCGTGGGTCATTCGGATTTTCATGTGAGGAAACCTTGCAGCTGGCTTTCGGGAGGTCGGTGGTTCTACCCGGATGCCTCAGTGCATTCGTGGTCTTCCTCTACCTGACATTAGCTGGACGTCGCTATATGACTGAAATACTGTCGCAGCGACGGTAAACTAAAAAAATCAATCAATCAAGTTATGATAACGATTTTCGGCTACAATTGAACCCTTTCCATAAAAATACTATTCAAGATCCAGGAAGATACGTTCAAATATAAAGTTTATTATTGAATAAGGAAATTGGATGCCGCGGACGACAAAAGATAGGGCGCCAAAGGAAAGAGTGATCCCTGTGCGTCAGCCAAACAGATCAGACGACACAAAAACATCTGGGCAAATTTGACGCCGTCTTATTCACGGGCTCATGACCAAACGATATATGTATACGCAAAATATTTAACAAAATTTTATACATTCATAAACATGCATACAAGTATAATTGAATCGAGATATATAATTGCGGTTTATGCTTGAATGATCCTCGAGGGGTTTAAAATAGTCTCACATCACTATTCATATTAAATGAGGCAAAGGCAACAACAGGAAAACACCCTATCATCTTTTCGGCAGACTTTTTGGAATATCATGTGTTTGATCAAAGGTTTACAGGTATGAAATGTTTGCTTACTAAATAAATAACTAGGAACATCTTTAATATATTGAAGTACTATACATAATTAGTCAGCATCATGATCTTGCGCTGTATCGAAAAAAACAATATTCTGTCAATTGTTTTGAAAAATAAATTGTTTGGTAAAATAACGAAAAAAAAATGATTTCTTGTTTTGATAGCATTATCATTACAAAATAAATTTCAAATCTTTATCTATTCTATATTTCATTTTTGCTGAACAAGAAAAATACAAGTATAGAAGTATGGTGGCTGATTTCTGCCATTTCGTGTTGTCGTGTCTTCGCGCCGAAAGGCGAAAGGCGAAATAACGAAAACATGCCATATTGTCGTTATTTCGCCTGTCGCCTTTCGGGGCGAAGACACGACAACACGAAACATGTCAGGCGAAATAATGAAATTTTAACAGGCGAAAGGACGAAAAGTTTCGCCTTTGAATGTTTCGTGTCCGCGGGTCGAAACCTTTCGTGTTGGCGCCCTTTGTTTGTCGTGTTTTCGTGTCTTTGTCCCGAAACG
Organism: Solen grandis; assembly: GCA_021229015.1. Classification (NCBI taxonomy): domain Eukaryota; kingdom Metazoa; phylum Mollusca; class Bivalvia; order Adapedonta; family Solenidae; genus Solen; species Solen grandis. The sequence goes on along the minus strand of JAIFHC010000626.1, from coordinate 27,254 downwards.
CGAAAGGCGAAATAACGACAATGTTGCAGATTTCGTGTTGTCGTCCTTTCGCCTCCATATAGAAGGGCCAACTATTGAATAGGTTTGTCAATTTAAACATTTTTAAATTATCTGTATTAATCTAAATTAGCCCTTACTGGTATGAAATTTAAGTAATCATCCTGAATTGACCTTCATACGCCTTAATCAGTGAATATGTTTATCGGCGATTTAACTTCCAACATACAATAATTTGGTCGTTCGCCTTTCAATTGTCTTACTTCGGTTATAAGGGTTATAAAATAATGTGATGCGACTCCCTAGCTAGTTTCTTTATCCGACAATAATTTTAATAAGCCCTGAACTACGTAAAGCCCCAGAACAATAAGCAAGAAAAGCTGATTATGTAAACCACGATCGGGATCGAAAACCGGGCATTCAAACTAATTACGAAAACTTAAACAATTTCAGATCGTTGTCATTGCGTCATGTTTCCTGTATGTTAGGGGTGGTACACATCACCCACCAGGAGCGAACCATAACAAGAAATGTAATGATGACACGGTAGGTGCTTTTAAAACTTAAGTACATTTTCCTCAAAGAAAATAAAAATAATAAAATAAAATAATAAAAGTGAGTTGAAAATTGTGTTTCTCGGTGATGAAACAAATTTCTTTCTGAGTGTATACTGACGTAAATAAATGTACACTTTAACCCGGTTTTATAACATCTATGGGTTGCATTGCCTTCCACAATTTAAGTTAAACGTACTTAAATGTGAAATTGGCACCAGATGATCGTCAAAGGTTAGTAATCTTTATAACAGTAAAATAAAGATAAGTTTTATAGCTAACCGCAGTCAGTAGCAGTAACTGTGTGTTGCCCAATAAATCATCACTGATCGTCAAGTTTCAAATGTTGTCTGTAGCAACGTTAATGTGGAATCATACCTTTGAAATGACGTCGTTTTCGACGTCAAAACCGACGTTTTTGTGAGATTTAGGGTGTGTGCAAACAAAGCGTCGTTTCTTTCTTGTTTCGATTCATGTAGAAATAAATTGCTCATTACCTCAAAGAGGTCGAATTTTCCTTTCCAAGGATATAAATTTCATACATTAGTTTTTACTCAATTTCCCGTATTTCGAATTTAATCAGGAATATTAGCACGAGAAAAAAGTACTCTTAATTTTCTTTTTTATTTTATGAAAAATTACACGATAGATGTTTATTAAAAATTAATTTTGAGTAGCATCAGCGTTGCGACATGTAATGTCAAGTGCGAAATTCAGCGTTGATGCGACATTTAATGTTGCTACATTTTCAATACACTCAAAAGGCATATATTTGGCTTTGTATGATCCCCTCGTTAATTCATTGGGGCTTAGTCTTTTTATATTGAGGATAAAGTTGACGAGGTTTCAGGATAAATTGAAAATAATAATATCAACATGCTAAAATGTACAAACAAACTGTCATATAAAATAAAACCTTATTTAATTTTATTTACACAGGACTGTGAAGAATACTTTGAATGTAGACAACCGAATGAATGTCTTCAAAGTGAATGTCCAAAAAAGTGTTATCTCGGTAAGATCTTCAGAAATTTCTTTTTAATGTTAATATGAATGGCCGAAAGTTTTCATGTCAGTTTCAATAAATTTACTTAACTGAGTGTTCCTTAAATATTTGACATTTAAACGAACATTCCTTTTGATTTAGTAGAATAAATACATGTTTATTTTACACTTAAAAATATGGTCATTGTTTTTCGAATTTGATTTGAAAAATGAAGTTATTGAGCTCTTGGTCAGGATATTCATTACATTCATTACATTCTATCTAGAAAGAGTTAACTAAATTGTTATGATATTGTGATATTTCTTACTTGTAATATTTCGGAAATCAAACGTTATTTCGTCGTAAAGTAACAATTATTTTAGTTATGTTTTGTGTATCACATGTTCATATACAAATCGACGCGAAAGAAAAATGAATTTCTTTTAAGTTTTGACGATGTAAACTGACTTATAATTAGTACATAGACCGTAATTAATGTAAGTATTATATTTTGTAGACTGTGGGCCACCACAAAATATAGCCAACGGTTGTCTGCAAGGCCCAAAACGGACAACCTTCCCCGTCTGTAAGGATGTGAAGTGTGCTCGAGGGTATCGTGCAAATGTCCTAGATGCAAAAGTCTGCTGTTTGATAACTAAGAATTGGACAACCGCTATCTGTGAACCTGGTAACCAATATTTCCATTAAGTCCTCTTAATTGATGTCTGATATTATCTGTAATATAAAGAAAATAGGGGTTAAAACATGTATATACGTTTCATGCCAAAACATTCTAAAGGCACCATTTAAAATAATGATATGTATTGTCCGGGGAAGATGTAAACGGACAACACCGGTTGATAATAGTTGTATACACGTGATTCAGACGGCCAGGAGTTGCGTACAACATCATAACCAGAGATTGATTCATTTTATGCAAATTTAAAGTAAATGATTCAGGAATTTTTTTCCATATAGTCTAATATTAATTTTATACAGCCTTTCAAAAGTAACAAATTGTATTGTTTGATTAATTTTCTTTGCTGCTCTCAATTACTGTCATTTTATATTTCATTTATGAAGATATCTTTTCTTTCTTTTTTTTCTTATTTCAAGACCCAGGTCAGGATATCGATGGCTGTAAGTTTGATAACTAAACAAGAAACTCAACAACGGAATGAAAGACCAGTTACCACTTGATCAAGATTTTCTCGAAAGTTGTTACTGCTTTTAGATGCGCATACATGTATATTATTCTCAGAATTTTTTCATCTGTACATTAGATTTGCATTACATACCATAAAGACGTGACATTAAACGTCAAGCAAAGCGTTTGGCATAGTTTGTTGTTCTAAAATATTATGAGTTTACTATAGATCTAGTCTTCAAAATCCTCTTTGGTGTTTAATAGCATATTTATCGTCCTTTATTTGTAAAAATAATGCACTCAAAAAGACAAATACTTATGAAAGTCACTGATAAGAATTTTTCAATACACGGACAAGTTCATGATATTGAAGGATGAAATAAAGCAACTATAAGAACAAACAAAAACCTTTACCGGAATGACACTCCTAATAACCCCTTAATATACTGTATCTTAAGACTGCTTTTAGAACGAATAAATTATTCTCAGAAATATTACTTTAGACTTGTTTGTTACTTTTTTATATTTGGTGTTAGCTATACATTTGTCTTCACATTTTTTGTGTTTATGCGTTCATTGGTAAATATCGATATCAAATAACACTAATATATTTAAATAAAATATACGTCACAACTTGTGATGTTCAATAAGCCCTTGCTTAATACAAACATCTGTTATATCTTAAAACCAATATAAAATATGCATTTAAACAATTACGTTTTAGTTAAAAGTCAAAATTGTCATCAACACACAAACTACATACCCCCAACAAAGGAATATATGAGGTTAATGACATATTGGCATATTGGGCAAAAAGCTTTTATAAATTTAACACATGTAAATAAATATCTATATAACGTTACGTCACGACGTTACAACGTCACAACTTGATAACGATACGACGTTACGAACGTCATTTTACTATTGATAAGCCGCATGGCGAAAGCGCTTTAGTATATTTTCGATATTTTTTTATATTTTTGATCGATATACTTGTATAAGGAAGTGGGCGGGAAATAGAGGCAATCTTCGTGATGATTACAAGAGAAAACAAAGGACCGATAGTCCTGAGAGCTGCCAGTTGAAAAATACTGCTACAACACCCTAGCTTAAGTTTGTGCAAGGCAATTCATGGGCTATTAAAATTATAGATACGTTATAATTTAATGGAATAAAAATCTTTCAGAACAGATATTATAACGCTCTGCTAAGATACTGTCATGATTCAGATTTGTTTCGGTATTAAGTTTAAACCGGGGCAGGGTTGATATGTAGGTCAACCTTTACGAACTACTTTCCGAATTTACATGAACAAACAATCACAATATCGCTCTATTCGGAGTTACAAAGACAAAATATCATAAACATGCTAAAATCAATCTGGTTACATTACTTACCAGAGCAAAACATATATGCATTAGCTATTAGGACGGCGCCCTCTCCAAAAGTGAACAGATGCGGGTACGATATTTAAAGTCGTTATTTTCAATTTTTAATGCTCTGTATTTTATGAATATCAATGCAATGTCGACCATTTATGCTTATTGTATTCAATTTGCGTCAATATTTTCTTATAACGTTTTAAAATATTTATATGTGTTGATCTAAACCGTACATATATCGTAGACTATAATAATATCTGCGAATATGAACCAGAATGAAACATTAATTCCTCGTACTAGTAGGTGTTATGACCATATAATATGGCTCAAAACAGTTTAATTTGGTTTCTAGGGAGCATGTATACTGAAACCTGAGTTATCAGGTTCGAAGACGAGATATAGCAATGAGACTCTTCTGAGAATTAATTGGCGACAAGTATAAATCTCGCATCAAAATAATATCTTATTTATTGAAATAAGTCAAGTAATAACAAAGTTATATGTAAAATAGAAAAGTACCTGCTGAAAAGAACTATGTAATGTTCGTTATTTTTTTGCAACACTGACCGAATTTAAATCACAATTTAAAAGAATTTTGAAAATTTTTGGGATTTTCCTATCTCTGTTTGATAAATCTTTCCAAAAACGAAAACCTCATTCTTGTTCATCCCAGCCCTCGTTCCTCCAGCGCATATATCGCAGAAAAACTGCATTATGGAAAAGTTTATGATGGGAAAGTGGTTATGGATGGTAGCACGTTCATACTGTGGCTAAGGTTAATATTTGCTGTTTTGGATCACGGTGACCTTGACCCTTGACCCTGGGACCATTAAATGTGTCTGATGGATAGAGCGCATCAAGGTGCATACACATGTACATTTTAATGGAAGCACATTCATAATTTGGCAAAGGTTAATATTTGCTATTTTGGTTCATGGTAACCTTGACATTTGAGCCCGTGACCTCTAAGTGGATCTTGCGGGTAGAGCTAAGGTGCATGGGTTATGGAACATTCATAATTGGCTAATTAATATTGCTTTTTGACCCATGACCTCTAAATGGCTACGGGTAAGCTATCAAGGTGCATGCCCTGTGAAGTTTGAAGATATGGATGGAAGCACGTTCATAATGTAGCCAAGGTTAATATTTGCTACTTTGAATAGATTACCTTGACCTTTGACCCTGTGACCTCTAAGTGGGTCAGGCGGGTAGAGATCATCAAGGTGCATGCACCCGTGAAGTTTGGAGGTTATTGATGGAAGCATGTTCATAATGTGCCAAGGTTAAATTTTGCTTTTTTGGGTCACGTTGACCTTGACCTTTGACCCTGACCTCTTAATAGGTCTGGTGGGTAGAGCTCATCAAGGTGCATGCACCTGTGAAGTTTTGAGGTTGTAGTTGGAAGGACTTCCGTGTTATGATCAATGTTAAAGATTTGTGACAAAAAAAACACAGGTCAAAAACAAAATGTCCCTCGATATTTCGATGACGGGATATAAACATAAACTTAGTTTTTGTAGGTGAAATTGCATCATATACTGCTGCTATACTGGATATACTTATAATAATAAACGGATATTTTTTTACTAATACTGGTGACCACCTGTTTTTATTTCCTATTTAGGTAGATCAGATAATATGCTATCAGTATACAAAGAGCCATGAAAGTCTTAATTTTAGGAGAAAAAATATGAAACTCGCAATTGTGTTTAAGTGTAGTTATATACTTACATTGTTAAAGCTTATATCCAACATTTGGATTACTCGAAACATGTTTATATATCCGAACCATTGCGATAATATACTGTAGCATACACCTCGGAAATTAAAACGGAACCTTTCGTTATTCATATTAAACAAACATAGACTTTCAGCGTTTGCTTCAAACTGAATTATTTAGTTAAAGACGACTTTGGATGAGATGTGAATCTTATATGCACGTTTTACAAGTTAAAAGTACAAAATAAGTATGCAGCTCTATGGATAAATGTAGATCCTTTTTAAAATTTAAACGAAATGAAATGCATAATCATAAAATACAAATCAAGTTTTAAAGTCAATTCACTGTAATTAGTCAATAAATAGCATGGTATTATAATTTAGCACTTAATAAGTATACATGTTTTGTATGTCATGAATTTGTTTTTTTACCTCAGAGCTACGAACCTATACGCAGAGTGATACTGAGAGGAGTTAAGGACAGAGTCGTTACCACTATGCCATTTTAGAGCCTTATTGTAAACCGATTTAGAACACCTTTAACACTGTCCTTGGTCTATTTAATAAAACGATTTCCTTGCTGTTTTAATCAGTTTTCTTTCTCTCTTAAATAGAAAGGTAAATCCCTTTAACAGAATGTTGTAATTTTGATATTCTTCGCAATGTAAGGGCAATTGTTGTCCAGTATACATTTAAAGCTGCAACAAAACACTACAAGATACTAAAAAGTGACCGACGCAAAGCTCGGTTGTAGAGTGTCCGTTTTCGAACCAGGAGTCTGGGCCGGGGAACATCCCTCCGGTGACCGCGTCAAACCAAACACAAGATGCAAAGCAAGATGCAGCCATGCCTGGCTGGGGCCCGGCAGAACAGGTTTGCCATGGGATGTCAGAATACTCAGTGTATCAATTTGTAATGGGTCTGGTGTCAATAAATTAACAAACTCGTCAGGATTTTTACAATGTGCTTTAATGGCGCGATTCACAACCAACGACAAAACTATCTCCACACTGGAGAGTCATTATACAAACTTAATGGTCTAAGAGAGATAACACTTACAAACTAAATAAAGTATAACCCTAGTTATTTCCCATTACGTTACACTCAGTACTGGTTCTACCCCGTGTATCGATGCTATACATTGGACACGTAAAAGAACAAAAGGGTTTATTCTCAAAATGAGCCAGGGTAGAGCATCCCAACTCCCTTGAATCCAAATACTGTCACCTCTGCTCTTCTGTATGCTGTCTATTTAGCAAAACAAAACAAAAACAAACAAATAGAAGAAGGAAAAGTAGATAAACAGTTGATGATCCCTACCACTACTTCCGATGAGTTTGACACCGAGTATTGGATACATCTGGCTGTGTTCTAGTCTCCACCAGGATTTACTAGCTTCTGTGACACTGTAGCAATGACAACTGCCCCCGGCCATGTGCCGTTCGACCCGTCTATAGCGAGTTTGGCGTTCATATCATAAACCTGGGTTGCCATGATTACCGTTAGGTTATAGCATATTGTGTGTTGCAAATCCTCATCTGCAGAAAAAGGTTTGTATTATGGTTTACCATTTTAATAACATGTTAAAAACTTACAAAGAATTTAAAGATATTGTTAGAGGTATTGCAGTTGGAACAAAGGACCAAGCCGATTTCACACACACACACACACACATTTTGTTTAAACTGTATATATAAATACATTTAATTAATTTAAAAAGACATGAAAACGCATACACTTTCATCATATACTAAACTTTTTCTGTTGTAGCTGACTGTGGAAAAAAGGTCAGACAGAGCAAAATCAAATCTGAAATATACATATTTGGTTATATAATTTCATTTACATTGACAAATTAACAACAACATTGGTTTTAATGTGCAAGATGGATGGACGGATGGCCGGAGGGACGTGCAATGGACGAACAGACAGACAGATAGATATATAGATAATCGTTAGGTGGTAGGTGATAGTTTAAGTTAATACACATTGATAGAGAACACTCGGGACAAAAAATATCGAATTCGATGCGATTTCAAAGTAAACAACAATGTTGCATGCACCATAACATATCGCCGCTTGTCATTATCCCGTTCGTCCTTGCAATTCTCAGCTGTCGATATGGTATCGTTAACATTGAGTTATTCGGAAACGTAAGTCTGAAAATATAGGTCGGACGTTGAAAGTTCTACTCGCACGCCATGAACACAAACCAGCTAAAGCATTTTGGAATTACAACTGATTAGTCACACACTTACATCACTTTACCGCGACTAACATGACAGTGTCATCATTACACGGTGAAAAACACTTAATATAGTCTTTTAAAATCCGATTTACTTTCGAGAGTCGATCTACAGAACTCTCTGCAAGAACTATATTAATAGACTAAAGTTTGAAGTAACTAGACATAAATAAACTTGACATAACTAATAACTGTGGAAATTTCTAAGATAAAGAATGAAAGTCGACAAATAATATTTGTTTTGATTTTTCCAACTTTTTAGTGATATTTGATCGCATCTAGAGGACAAACTATGCATTTGCTTAAACCCCCACCCCATATATTTTGTGCGTATATGTCTTGCAAATCACATACAGCAAACAGAATTCTTTTAATTGTTCTCAACAAAAAATGGGCATGTTTTTGTAGACCTACCCTCATTTGCACACTTAACAAGAATCGAACATTAAACATCTTCTTATGAAAATATTTTTCACGAACCCGATTCTTTGAAATCCATCATATTTTGCTGTGCTGGCAACAAGGAACAGAATGATGAAACCTGCATTTGAATCAGGCTTTAACTTTTTTAGTTATAAACCATTTAAAATTACATGCAAAACGCCCCCTGTCGGGAAATGCACGATTTAATGAAAAAATAGTCTTAGGATCATCTACAAATACGTGGTAAAACTGATTAAAATTTCATAAATGTAGCTTTTCTGGTGATAGAGATTTGCCGTTCACAAAATCGGGTTTAGAATAATAAAAATAAAACAAAAGAACAATACGTTTTCGCACTGCGATGTGCAAAAAACTAAAAAAAAAAAACAACACAAGAAGTGCTTTTAAAAAAGATATACTGCCGTGGTGTATTAATTATCTTTTGTGTATTTTCGCATCTTGATGAGAGGACATTTGCTCCAGCAGTTGTCAGAAAAAAGGTGAGCATCAAATGATCAAAATTATACTTTTCACGTTACAAAACAAGCTTGTCTGAATGTTTCAAATCCGATATCTGTTTGTCATCCTTTAGATATGAAAATATATCATAATTTGAGGTTTTAGGAATGTATATATAAAGCGAACAAGCTGATCTCTTTTCCGGAGGGATACTTTAGATTTTTAAGTCAACCAATCTAAACGTACAGTATTCATCAGCTATTGAGTGACCTTCGCCTTAAAGTTTAAGTTTAGACAGAAGTTCAAATGAAAACAAAACGGCTAACGGCCGAATAAAACAAAAGAAGAACATAAATTTTCGCACTGCGGGGTGCAAAAACTTTAAAAAAGAAGAGAAGAAACAAATAACAGATAAACAACTACAGACAAACAATCAACAATTGTAACCTAAAACAAATCAGAAATACTACAGGAATATCACTTAAGCAGGAATATCCAACTATAAAAAATGAGTATACATGCTATTTTATGAATATTTTGTATCTTAATTGTGTGTTTTTACCTTATCCTTACTCGCCAATTAAACTATTAAACTGCATAATATTTTACCATAACACTGTTGTGGTAGTGGAAACCAAATGTCACTACTGGTCTTTCTTTTCCGTCTCCAACATTTTACTTCTTTTATACTGCCTTTATTTTGTCAGTTTTTTTTCCTGTTGAACCCATTTCCCATTGTACATTTAAATAGGGAAGATTACCATTGTTTTACAGTGGAATGATGTTGTACTTGTTACCTCCCTTCGTCAATTAATTTTAAATATATTGAAGCTGGCTTTTTATGTGATTTTCATGCAAAAGCAGGGATTCACTTTTGTTTGACATTTCACCTGTATCCTTATTGGTCAGATGAGATGGGTTTTGGGCAATGCCCCTACGCCTTTCTCCTCAATTAATCCTCATTACCTGTATTAAGCAAGGGTTGGTAAAGTCTCATTAATGGGTTTTATACTGGGCTGTATCGATAGTGTTAGATGTGACTTCGCCCTTTGACTGAAATACTGTCGCAGCGAAGGTAAACTCCAAAACAACAACAGTTGTTCCACTATTCTCTTTACTTACTAAATGAAATAGGCCATTTAGGTTCGTTTTAATCGTAATAATTTCAAATTTAATTACTGAAGAGAATTTGTTTGTTGATGCTGTTGTTATTATTGCCGATTATGTTGGTTGTCTCTTTTGGTCCAAACGCTTATAACATAGTTCTTGGCGTTAAAGTGGGGCTTATACTACTCCACCCGCGTCCCCACCCACAAATATTGGAGCGAGCTGTGATCAAGGTCCGAAGATAACAAGGTATGATTTTGTAAACTCTTTCATAACCTGTAAACTGACATGTATGTTTGATGAGCTACGTTGCATTAGAAATGAACAAATTAACTGCAACCGAGGATTAGCACTATTTGAAAAATCGCTCATCGGAGTCGAACGAAAACTAGGTCAAGTTGTGCAGGTAATAAACAGCCAAACAGAATTCATGAAGGCATTGGCATATAAGTCTATATACATTAAAGCACGATCCCGTAGAAATAATATGACTTTTCCGTGGTTTCAGTGAATACAGAGGTGAAAACTGATTCACATTAATCAGAGACTTTCTCGATAATCATCTAGATATTAACTCCAATACTATCTATCTCCCACGAGCCCACAGATTGGGAAGACGAGATCCACAGGAACAGGTGCAGCAGCGAAGACCTATAATCGTTAACTTTGGTGACTATTGCGACATAAAGGTCATCATGGGAAGTGTGTACATGCTAAAAGATTCCAGCTTCTCGATAGACTATGATTATCCAAAGATGATCCAGGCTGCCCGATGTCGTCTTTGGCCGAAATATAAACAAACAAAAACTGAACATCCCCATTCGAAGACACAGATTGTGTACCCAGCAAAACTGATATAAGATGGCCGTGTTATTCATGACGAGTTAACCCGAATGGTCCAAATATACCAGTGCAAGCAGACTGACACACATAGAGAAAGTGGCGGGAAGTCAAACATGATGAGAGTGTGTGTGTGCCACTTACTGACAAATTAGCCTCAAATGTTAATAACAATATGTTAGCAAATAAATTACCACAGGTAAATCAATCTCTTTTTTTCCTGCCTGTTTCCCTGAGCACTACATTTTCACAACCAAACTTTCAAAACCAGCAATACACACATGTCCAATACAGTTCTCCAGATGTCAACATTAATCCACAACAAGATTTGTCTCAATACATGTCAATAGATCTGACTCAATCTGTCAAACACTTGCATCAAGATACCAAGCATAATCCTGAAGACACTATCAGTATCGAACCAAGTTTGCAGGTCACAGTATCAAGCCCACAACCATCATGTCCCATGGAAACTCAAATTGTATCCCAGGTGAAAGCGTGTGATACAATAGGCACATCTTTGCATTTGTCAACAGTCACTTCACAGGGCCCCAGTAAAGAACCACAAGTTTTACATCCTGCGGCCTATAACACCCAATTGTCACAACAGCCACATTCAACCCAAAGCAGTGAGCATATTTTGCCATCTCCACTTTTTGATGCATCACTTGGCAAAAGCACATGTATCGAGAGTGAATGTAAACAAACACACCAAACCAATACACAGCCACCTGTTTCACCTGTGAGAGGTAGAGCACGCTCAGCACGTGCTACTTCTAAGTCAGAGAAACGCTCTCAATTTACCAAACCATACTGGACAGAGCGTCAGTATTACACGTAGCACAAACCGGGTATTGCCCGAAATTATATTTAACTACCAATCACAAGATAACAGCAACTCACATTCGAATGGTCGGGTTTTCCCGAACAGTCAAGGCTAGATAATCGAGGAGGTCACGCTACGTTGTGCTCCACTTAATCTTCAAGGTCTCGTTACAAAACGAACAAATAAACTAAATTCACGTGAATTAATAAATACGTTTAGCTCACATGACATTGTTTTATTAACTGAAACCTGGTCAAAATCACTTTCTGATTTTAATGTTAAAGATTTTAAACATTTTGCTCTACATAGGACTGAAAACAAGTAATCTTCTAAACGTTCCTAAGGAGGTGTTATTGTTTATATTAGGAACGAAGTGATGTACTTGTGTTTCAAAGTTATGATTTGTGTGAAAGTTAAAGGTTATAAACTTGGTTTGAAAAGTGATTTGTTCATTTGTTTATGTTACATAGTTCCTGAAAATAGTACCCGACAAGGTATGATTGATTCCCATACGTATGACAGATTGTTACAACATATTGTCTCATTAGATTCTGGAAATGAAAATGACTTTAATCTATTATTATGTGGTGATTTAAATTCTCGTGCATCTGATAGCGCTGATTTTGTCCTTAATGACAGTCTATCTAATGTACATGTTTTAGCAGACGATTATTGTACTGACGATTTCGTACCTCGTGGTTCAAAGGATAAAGGTAGACTAAATAATAATGGTGTGATGCTACTAGATTTCTCTTAACAGACTGGAATGCGTATATTAAATGGGCGTGTAGGTAACGATAAAAATATAGGTCAGTATACACGTGTTGGATTCCAACCCTACATAGATAATTTATAGTTAACACGATTTAGAACTAGTATGTCACGACTACGAACATCTTCTCATAGACTCTATATTGAAACTGGTCGATGGAATCAGCCTGTTAGCATACCTATAAATGAACGAGTTTGTTTGACCTGTAATACTTCTTTAGACGGGTTCCTCTTTGTATTAGAATGCTCTTTGAACAATGATCTACGTAAAACGTTTATACCTTTTTATTATTGGAAACGCCCTAGTATGTATAAATTAGTTGAACTGATTAATTGTGATAATAAGTGTACGATAAGGAATCTCGCATTATTTATTGATAAAGCTGGTGAACAATATATTGTACAGCTAGTTTTCATACATTTATTTTAAAGTAAAAAAAAACAAATTTCATTGTTGTTTCTATGATTTAATTACTGTTATTTAATTTGATGTGTACGCTGTATAGTCTCACTTGGCTTGCACCAGAATTATTCAGTTAATTTATATCTTCAATGTTTGAATGTTCACATATATGCAAAAAGAGTATTTTGAATATCGTTATATATTCTAAGTAAGTATTTCTACTTATCCATTGTATAATATGGATATACCGGGTTAGACCTACGATACTGACCAAAATAAATATATGTCTATCGAAAAATAATTTTACATAATATTGACCTTCTACTCCCTCCTTTTCAGAATCTCTCTTTCTCTCTCCCTCTCTCCTATCTCTCTCTTTCTCTCTCATATAATTTCAATTATCTGTTTGTTATGTTGTGATATACTATAAGAATGAATTATTATTATCATTTGTATGTTTGCGTACTGTCTGTCATGATGATATGTATGCCACATGGGTCAATGACCTTCTGGTCTAAATGAAATAAACTTTGAAATTTTGAAACTTTTATTTATTTATATTTATTTATAATTACAATAATCAAAAACAATTCAAGGCATTTATTTATTACTTATAGATCACAGTAAGTTTTTTAAATACATTTCGACGCATAAAATATGTAATGATTATAGACATAAACAAAGTATAATTTCTTTTAATTAATAGAGATTTAAAACATCTTTGTTCGGAACAAAAATATTGTATTTGTTAAGCATTTTACAAACTCCGGAAAATACGGAAATTTTACAAGATTTCTAGAAATTAGACACTATTTAGTCGCATAGATTTCTAAAACGACACAGAACCTAAGGGATGGTTATTTAGTTTAAACATATCCATTCCATAAAGTTTGAGATACATATAAATATAAGTACATTGCATGTAGTATTAAAACGATAGGCATAGCTAATATAGTTATGTTCCTTTTCATAAAACAAAGAACTCTTGTATGGCAGGTCAGTGAATTTTACATACTGCTTAAAATATTTCAACTTTAATATGTGACGGAAAATATTTTAAAAAAAGCAAAAACTTAAATAGCTAAAACTGACGTCATATTCATATACCATGTTGTATGGCCACACTGTACAGTGAAATTAAATTTAACTATGGAATCTATCCATGGTTTCGATCGTCTGTTTGTTTGTTTGTTTGTTTGTTGGGTTTAACGTCGCACTGCGTCAATCAGTCCTGGAACTACTCCAAGCAAGGGTGCTACACCAGTACCATTGGAGCGTCGGCACTGACTTTATTAGTCATTTTAAGATATTTTTACGTTTATTTGTTTTGCATAATGTGTCAAGATCTTTACATGTTGTTGAAACGTATTTATATTTTGTGCGATTTATATCGTTTGTTTTTTTTTTTTATCATTATAACATTATGTCATATATTCTTTAGATCGTGTACCATTACATTTATATTATGTGCTTAATTTATTATATCATGTCGCTGATTACCTTTTTTAATTTAATTTAGTCATATTTTGTGGTGACTTTATTATATCATTTGCAATCTTTTTTATGTAGTGGTAACTGTATTATGTGGAAAGTTTCAGCAAGGTGATATTTTGCATGATTATAGAGAATCATATTAGAAACAAATTTATGAGAAAAAAAATCGGGGTGTCACCCTGCTTCTTTTCGGTTATCTGCCCCTAAAGTGATTTTTTTGGACATTTTCAAGGGCAGATAACAATTGTCTAATACGTTGCATAGGGATGAAATAGAAAACATAAATGTACAATAAAATAAGGTATCAGTAGAGTTAGTTTTGAGTTATCTGCCCTTGAAAATGTCCAATAATTGCAAAAATATCACTTTCTCTATAATCATAGAAAGTTTAAACAAATTCTGCAATTTGGTTTCAGTTTTCCTTTTTTGTGTATACAGAAACTAGAAAACGTCTTTAAGACAGTGCCGGCGTTCCGTAAGTACCATTTTTAATAAAGATGACTTACCTAGATAAAAGAAAAGCTCTAATACAATTCCTGACGCTTATATTTATAGTGAGTTTCCCACAATTTATATTGATAGACTTATTATACAGATCAAATTTTTAGTCAATGACCATCGGTTTACGTGCTCCTTTAAACCTTAAGTATTACATTTCCTTGGTGTGAATATGTTTACGGAATAAGGTCATGCAGCCACTATTGCTGACAACATCGGAAGTACTTTTGCACATTCTGTAAATCCATAAACTCAGTGGTAGATCCAAACCCCGTTGTTGTCGTTCCCGGAAATGACATAAGATCGTCAGTTGATGATGTAGTCACCAAATCATATGAGCAACATCGTTCCTCAGTAGTCAACGCCACTACTTTCCTCGAAAATTTGTACGAAACTGCGTCATGAGCATACTTTGAGAAATCATTTCATCTATAAGTCGCTTTGTATTTGTCTACAGGGAACTCTCTTTCTCAGGCAAGAAAAATAAAAGCATTTTAAGACCATGCCATTTTTTTGTGTTTTGTGACTAACCCATGACAACGAAACCGCACAAATAACCAAAACGGCCTTTCGTGTCCTCAAACTGAAGGTGTTGTAAATGCACTGAAAACCTCAATTTAAAGAATATATATAGGCTCAGTTTAGTTATATAATTCATAGAAATTGCTTATCTGTTGTTTTTTTTAAATTTATGACATGATGTTTATTTTTCCTTTAAATTTCTATTATTTATTCATCATGGGCGTGCTTATAAATATGTTGACGCGTATGCATGTGTCTCTAAGAATAAGTTTTTTTTCTTCTTTTATTCCATCTTCGTATTTGATTTATTTTATTTTTTGAAAG
Source organism: Solen grandis (assembly GCA_021229015.1). Lineage (NCBI taxonomy): Eukaryota > Metazoa > Mollusca > Bivalvia > Adapedonta > Solenidae > Solen > Solen grandis. The sequence goes on along the minus strand of JAIFHC010000626.1, from coordinate 11,558 downwards.
CAATATACAATACCATGTGTTACAAGTGTTTAATTCATCATTTTCAGAAAACAATTAAAACAATTTAAAAATACATATTCTGTAATGACGTTTTGTTTGACAGCAGTTATCATCATAAGTGCCTGTAGCTCCTTGCTTGTCGCTCAGTGTTTATACAGTGTAGTTCCTGGACTGATTTGACCGGTGTCAAGAAGATATGGCTGGGTGTGGTATCATGCCACATGTCTACGGCGTGATACTGCAGCGTGGCAGCACTTTCTTTGTCCCAAGTAAACAATGTATTCTAATGACTTAAATATTGGTAGTGGATAGTTCAACAAGAAAATAAACAAAAGCCAATGCCACGGTCCAACATTATTAGGTTTTCTTTAAATTTAATGCGCAAAATATACGGACGTTATCACAACTAGTTAATTATTTATCTAAAAACTTTCAAAATAATTTATTCGTTTATATTCATTATGCAGTTTTCACGATATGACTGCACTAAAAACGTTAGTGTTTTGCAGCTTTGCACATAAACGGAAGAAAAAAAAAACATTTACCTGTAAATAAGGAGCCAGCTTACTGGCGTTATTAGATGTTTTATATGATTTCTGTGCAAACCATTGATTAACTCGAATTGCTTTAAAGATAATCTCATGATTTACTTGCATGCAATTATTCATATAAAGTTGTTTTTAGGTACACTTTATACCTTTTAACTTGATGATAAAATGATATGAATTTGACATCAAGGTTGTATTTATTATTAAGATTAATTAGCAAACGTAAGTTATTACTTATATCGTTTATCCTAAAACCCGGTGCGCAGATTAACGACTGTCATCACCGGTTTTCATGTCGCCTGTTTAGCTATAGGGGTTACCAGATTTAGTAAAGTATGGTTAACTATTAGTGACATTATTATATATGAGAAATAATAAATAATTATGTAAATGAGTTTTTAACAATGTAGAAAATAGACAAATGATAACGTGGATACCAACAGTAGTAAAGCAGAAAATTTTATACGCAGTCAATCTCACCTTTCGACACGTGAAATGCACATTGCTATTCGTGGGGAATAAATCAGTACATTTACACTACGTGAAATTCTAACATGACCTGTAGTCTTTACAATTTTGAAAAACAAAATAAGAATTAACACAAATCATGAGTATAACATCAAGGGTGATGCAGGTGGCGGCATGACAGGCTTTTCAGAATACACCTAGGAGAGAGATAAGAAAGAAGAGGCCAAGCACTAAAGCAGGAACCAAGTTTGTCCCTCTTATGTGCTCTGGTGAGTAGGCTATTGCAACGACAGCTCTCGGTATCCTTCCACTAGAAGATGACTGGTAAAAGAAACTGATCTGCACAAGAGAAGTTCCCTCAGTCTCCGGCAAGACATCGTACACTTCTGTATCTTTGTCTACAAGGACCAAGAATTTTGTCATAATTATAATGATTAAGGTGCGAAGTGGTAAACGAGTTTAAGAGAAAGAAGTATACAGAGCTTCAAACACAATGTAAAAGAGCAAGGATGGAAGATTTGGCTTATTCCGATTGAAGTATGGTGCCATGCATTACCTGCTCCGTCAGTATGGCCGATGTTATGCTACCTAGGAATAGTCAGAAGGGAAACATAGCCTCGAAAAGGCAGCTGAGAGAACATCGAGTTGGCCCTGGATAGAAACAAGTTACTGAGGTGTTTGTACCCGCGTAAGACGAATCGAATCCCTCCGGATGGTGCCCCATTTGATGATCTTAATAAACTAGCAGTCTTATGACTGTTTCTTCCATTATTACACACACTGTATTTTTTTAATGCATACTACCCGGTGTCTATTAAACAACACTAGCTCAAGGGTAATAGTTTATAATAATAAATTGGCCGTTTTTGCAATGTGTTAATCGAACAGAATATACGTATAAAGTCAATGCTTTTGGACATTGAATGTGGTCACATGTATCTCAAACCTAATTAATTCATTTTACATTGAGTGAATACAAAAGGTTTGTGCTTTCATTTTTAAAATTTTATTGTTTTCCATTGTTAACCAATGTATAGACAGAATAACGGATTAAAATGTTGATTTTAAACCTATGAAATGCGTTGTTCGTTTTGGCGACTTTCGATTTCTAAGGAATCATACAAACAAGAGGGCCATGGTGGCCTGAATCGCTCACCTGATTATAAATGAGCAACATATGTTGGATTTTTCATATAGACCTACTTTTTGACCCCATATGACCCAAATTCGAAATTGTCAAAGATATTATGGAAACAGACATTCCGACCAAGTTTCTTGAAGATTGGGCCAAAAATGTGGCCTCTAGAGTGTTAACAAGGTTTTTCTAAGATTTGATCTCATGACCTACTTTTTGACCCCACATGACCCACAGTCAAACTTCTCCAAGATCTTATGGAGAAAAACAATCTGACCAAGTTTCATGAAGATTGGGCCAAAAATGTGGCATCGAGAGTGTTAACAAGGTTTTTCTTAGATTTGACCTCATGACCTACTTTTTGACCCCACATGTCCCAAATTTAAACCTTTCCAAGATTTAATGATAACAAACATTCTGACCAAGTTTCACGAAGATTGTGACAAAAATGTGACCTCTATAGTGTTAACAATGTTTTTTCTAAGATTTGACCTCGTGACCTACTTTTTGATCCCACATGACCCAATTTCGAACTTGTCCAAGATTTTATAGAGACAAATTTTCTGACCTAGTTTCATGAATATTGGCCTAAGAATATGGCCTCTAGAGTGTTAACAAGCCAAATTGTTGACGACGCACGACGGACGAAGGGCGATCACAAAAGCTCACCTTGAGCACGTTGTGCTCAGGTGAGTTAAAAACGGCTTTTGTTGGTATTCATTTAAATTTGAAACAAATTCGATTTCAGCATTTGTATTTAAAGTAGATTTTGTCAAAGTTAAAACAACACTTATAGCATAACAATATTAGCTTTACATCTTTCCGTATATAAACGAAGTATTGGTCTTTAGACTACGGTCCCACTATCACGGTACTAGTACGATGGAGGCCGATAGACCCCGATAGCAGACATCGGGATGGATCGTGTGCGAACGGGCTCACAAAACACATTTTCATATTTCTAGTCCCACATACACGTTTTAATAACGATTACTGTACGATTCAAGATGACAACTTGCCTCCGATTCAACACGATACACTTTTTAGAGCACGATGTCACCCGACAGAGTTAAGATGTATGCCGATAGAGTCCCGATCGAAACACGTTCGACACCAGGAAGGGTAACGATAGAGGGTAGAATAGCCGATTGTATCACGATTGCACTCGATATAGTAACGAATGCCTACCGATTATACACGTTCATACCGGATTGCTTAATGATAGAGCCACGATTGCTTCCCGATCACGCACGATTGACCCCGGTAGGTGGCGAGGGCGTTTGTGTATTTATTGGCCTGGTTTTCTATTCAGAGTCAGTTCACTCTCAATCGCTGCCTTGGAAACAGCTCTTTAAACTTACCTGATTATACTTATTTGACCATTAAACTGCTTGCCTTTTACGATTTTTTCTTCGATGCTTTTCTGGTAGTGTTCTCAGCATCACTAGATTATTATTATTTTCCTGATTGCTTAGCTGTAATTGCCAGTTGAGCAGCTGGAGTCTTTTTCTTCTCTTGTTTATCAAAAGGTCCATCCTGTACCAAGTCTTGAGATAAACTTGTGCTGATCCCATATTTCAGTCCCTATTTATACCAAAATGCCAAGACCGAGAGTATTCCGTGCTGATATCGGGCTCCCATCGGGCCTCTATCGGCATTCAACGGTGTAGATCGTATCTCTATCGGCTACAACCAGTTTATCGTAACATCATCGGTAAGACTCGTGTCGACTCCGTATTGACATCATGGTCTATCGTAACGCTTTCTTGAAGAGATCGGGGGTCTTCCGTGGTTTGATGTTTCCCGATAACAACACGATGGACCATGGAAGACGATGTCATACGATGGATTTACGGAAGCTTTACGATGGCTTTACGATTCTGGCCCGATTCAAAAAAAGGCCCGATGCAGCACGATCGAGCCCGAAAAGAAGAAGCATGTTTGTTAAAGTCGGGGCCGTATGCCGATTGATGCAGACCAATACCGATGGCCCAAGGAAGACTAACGATCGTACACGATGGAGTTACGTTTCATCGCGATGTCTTTATGATGTTTCCCGATCCCTCGAATCGGGGTCGATCGGGCCTACAATCGGGATAGTGGGACCGTACCATAAGCTTTTAAGGAATTCAGATTCATAATCAAATGCCTCTTTTGTGTTTCAAGTTGTTGCAGTAATTGACATACATAATTATATCGATATCTTCGAAATTCCCCGGTTAACTTATTCCGTTTCACTTCATGACATCAAGCCGTGGGTAACGTCGTTTTGTTTATTGGGTTTAACGTCCCACCGGCAGTATTTCAGTCATTTGGAGACGATGTCTACTTGCGACAGATATAGTGCTGCCACACTGCAGTATCACGTCTTAGTAATGTGGCATGATTACACACATTATCCTGACACCCGGCCAAACACTCCTGCCAACTACCCTTATATGCTAAGCCCCAAGCAAGGGAGCTATAGCTTCGTGTTTGAAACTGGTGTAATGACATGCCTTTTCCCGTGACATAGTGGTAGTCTACATGTACTTGATACACTACAATTATCTATAAAACAATTTCATATATCAAAATCATGTCGTACTAAATTAGTAATTTCAAAACTATGGCTGAACACGAAGAAATATCTTGTATGAATAGTAGAAGAGCTGGCTGCTATTTACAAATGTCACCACAACTTTCTTTGCGTCATTTCGCTGTATTTTTTAATAAAATTAACATGTTGCATCTTAATCATGAATCTTCCTTGCTGCAACAAATTATCTAAAACCTTAACTTAAGAGCTCATTTAGAGATTACATACATTTTGCAATTTCACCATGTGTCATTAACTTGTTTACATATTGATAATTGCGTCGCTTAAACCCCGTCAATTTATTTGTCAAAACTTATTTCATTCACATTGAGTATGCACAGTTTCTTCTGCCAGGTTTTTAAACCCATATAAACATTTAATTTGAAATGAAAATAAGTACAAACCAAGCAGTTGTACGTCCGGGGATGGGGATGGGCCAGCTGTAGAGTACAGCTACATCCGAGACTTGATGTAGTGTCTGTTCCTGCTATAAGCAAACTTCTTGAAGGTTTTCAAAGGCGCGAAGTGGAAGAGAGATTGGAATAATTCTAAAACTATTGCCCCACACGAGACAAAAAAAATATGTTTCTCACCCAAGAAGCAACATATTTCACAACCCAGCAAATCTTTAATGTTGATTGAAGTAAAGAAAAATAACCTTACGTTATTAAGGAACTCATACTGAAAGAACATAAAATTTCATTGACATTAATTTTCGTAGAATCTGTATTGAAGTCAATTTCGTTGGTATGTACCTTCGTGGATTCATGTTCGAGAAAATGAGAGCTATATTAAATTACTAGTTTTCGTGGGGATTGGTATTCGTGGATAAAGTCATCCACGAAATCAGTAACAATTAGTCACCCACGAAAATAAATGATTCTTCATTTTTCATTAGTTACTCATAGAAAAGAAGAAGCATCCCTAGGTAATACATGGGTAAAATTTTGTTAATAAATCATCTAATATCTTTATGATTGAAATGTATTACCTATTCATGGTCAAGTATAGATTTCAGTGACTGCGGATGCCGGACATTCATACTTCAGAATTGCCCAACAATAACCTTTTTTCTGATCACGTTTCACAGAAAATCATACTTTTCAGAGATACTCCCAAAGATACAGATAAATGTTTGAAAGCAACCTGTTAGTATTTGCTTCATCAATTATTTTGTTAATGTTAAATTGCAAAAGATTACAGGGTTGCTAAACATCGAACGTGGCTATGATATTGCACTCATATATTTTACATCCAACATCCGTACATGTAGAGTTTTGTTAAATTCTTAATGAAAAGGCTTTCCATTTTTTTTTTCCAAATTACTAATGGCAATAAATCAAGTTATGATAGGGGCCTTCGTGGCCGAGAGGGTAAAGCCCCTGTCTTAAACGCTCACTCAGCCCCTCACCGCGTGGGTCATTCGGATTTTCATGTGAGGAAACCTTGCAGCTGGCTTTCGGGAGGTCGGTGGTTCTACCCGGATGCCTCAGTGCATTCGTGGTCTTCCTCTACCTGAAATTAGCTGGACGTCGCTATATGACTGAAATACTGTCGCAGCGACGGTAAACTAAACAAATCAATCAATCAAGTTATAATAACGATTTTCGGCTACAATTGAACCCTTTCCATAAAAATACTATTCAAGATCCAGGAAGATACGTTCAAATATAAAGTTTATTATTGAATAAGGAAATTGGATGCCGCGGACGACAAAAGATAGGACGCCGAAGAAAAGAGTGATCCCTGTGCGTCAGCCAAACAGATCAGACGACACAAAAACATCTGGGCAAATTTGACGCCGTCTTATTCACGGGCCCATGACCAAACGATATATGTATACGCAAAATATTTAACAAAGTTTTATACATTCATAAACATGCATACAAGTATAATTGAATCGAGATATATAATTGCGGTTTATGCTTGAATGATCATCGAGGGGGTTTAAAATAGCCACACATCACTATTCATATTAAATGAGGCAAAGGCAACAACAGGAAAACACCCTATCATCTTTTCGGCAGACTTTTTGGAATATCATGTGTTTGATCAAAGGTTTACAGGTATGAAATGTTTACCTACTAAATAAATAACTAGGAACATCTTAAATATATTGAAGGACTATACATAATTAGTCAGCATCATGATCTTGCGCTGTATCGAAAGAAACAATATTTTGTCAATTGTTTTGAAAAATAAATTGTTTGGTAAAATAACGAAAAAAAAATGATTTCTTGTTTTGATAGTATTATCATTACAAAATAAATTTCAAATCTTTATCTATTCTAAATTTCATTTTTGCTGAACAAGAAAAATACAAGTATAGAATGGACAAGTAGGTTTGTCAATTTAAACATTTTTAAATTCTCTGTTGCGACCTGACTTAGCCCTTATTGGTATGAACTGTAAGTAATCATCCTGAATTGACCTTCATATGTTTAATCAGTGAATATGTATATCGGCGATTTAACTTCCAGCACACAATAATTTGGTCGTTCGCCTTTTAATTGCCTCACTTCGGTTATAAGAGATATAAAATAATATGATGCGACTCTCTGGCTAGTTTCTTTATCCGACAATAATTTTAATAAGCCCTGAACTACGTAAAGCCCCAGAACAATAAGCAAGAAAAGCTGATTATGTAAACCACGATCGGGATCGAAAACCGGGCATTCAAACTAATTACGATGTTGAAGATACAGGTATTCTGCAAACGTAGATGTCATCAGCTGAGCGGCCATCTATCATCGGGTGTTTCGCCCCATTATTGCTCAGTACACCCTAAGATGGTGGGGCGGGTAGGTTGATCGGGCACTACCCCATCTACGTTAGCTGACAGTCTGGCTTGCTACGCTGTAACCATAGCCAACTGGATGCTCTTTCTGCAGCTTTACCTAGAGCCTGGATTGTGAGCTTTCGAGCTTTCCCTTTGATTCCCAAGGCTCTAAACATTCTCCACACTGACCGAGATGGGAAACTTCGGCACCCAACCTCAACTGGGAACACCCACGTTGTCCATCCATTCTCCCTACATGTGTTGGCCACATCCTGGTATTTTGCATATTTCATCTCATATGCTTCTTCTACTCTTTCTTCCCACGGCACAGTAAGCTCTACCAGTATAACTCTCTTAAACAATTTCAGATCGTTGTCATTGCGTCATGTTTCCTGTATATTAGGGGTGGTACACGTCACCCACCAGGAGCGAACCATAACAAGAACTGTAATGATGACACGGTATGTGCTTTTAAAACTTCATATTCTTTTAGTACATTTTCCTCAAAGAAAATAATAATAATAAAATAAAATAATAAAAGTGAGTTGAAAATTGTGTTTCTCGGTGATGAAACAAATTTCTTTCTGAGTGTATACTTACGTAAATAAATGTACACGAGAACACTTTAACCCGGTTTTATAACATTTATGGTTTGCATTGCCTCCCACAATTTAAGTTAAACGTACTTAAATGTGAAATTGGCACCAGATGATCGTCAAAGGTTAGCAATCTTTATAACAGTAAAATAAGTTTTATAGCTAACCGCAGTCAGTAGCAGTAACTGTGTTTTGCCCAATAAATCATCACTGATCGTCATGTTGTCTGTAGCAACGTTAAAGTGGAATCATACCTTTGAAATGACGTCGTTTTCGACGTCAAAACCGACGTTTTTGTGAGATTTAGGGTGTGTGCAAACAAAGCGTCGTTTATTTCTTGTTTCGATTCATGTAGAAATAAATTTCTCATTACCTCAAAGAGGTCGAATTTTCCTTTCCAGGGATATAAATTTCATACATTAGTTTTTACTCAATTTCCCGTATTTCGAATTTAATCAGGAATATTAGCACGAGAAAAAAGTACTCCTAATTTTCTTTTTTATTTTTATGAAAAATTACACGATAGATGTTTATTAAAAATTAATTTTAAGTAGCATCAGCGTTGCGACATGTAATGTCAAGTGCGAAATTCAGCGTTGATGCGACATTTAACGTTGCTACATTTTCAATACACTCAAAAGACATATATTTGGCTTTGTATGATCCCTTCGTTAATTCATTAGTCTTTTTATATTGAGGATAAAGTTGACGAGGTTTCAGGATAAATTGAAAATAATAATATCAACATGCTGAAATGTACAAACAAACTGTCATATAAAATAAAACCTTATTTAATTTTATTTACACAGGACTGTGAACAATACTTTGAATGTAGACAACCGAATGAATGTCTTCAAAGTGAATGTCCAAAAAAGTGTTATCTCGGTAAAATCTTCAGAAATTTCTTTTTAATGTTAATATGAATGGTTGAAAGTTTTCACGTCAGTTTCAATAAATTTACTTAACTGAGTGTTCCTTAAATATTTGACATTTAAACGAACATTCCTTTTGATTTAGTAGAATAAATACATGTTTATTTTACACTTAAAAATATGGTCATTGTTTTTCGAATTTGATTTGAAAAATGAAGCTCTTTGGTCAAGATATTCATTATATTCATTACATTCTATCTAGAAAGAGTTAACTAAATTGTTATGATATTGTGATATTTCTTACTTGTAATAGTCGGAAGTCAAACGTTATTTCGTCGTGGGGTAACAATTATTTTAGTTATGTTTTGTGTATCACATGTTCATATACAAATCGACGCGAAAGAAATAAGTATTTTTTAAGTTGTGACGATGTAAACTAACTTATAATTAGTACATAGACCGTAATTAATGTAAGTATTATATTTTGTAGACTGTGGGCCACCACAAAATATAGCCAACGGTTGTCTGCAAGGCCCAAAACGGACAACCTTCCCCGTCTGTAAGGATGTGAGGTGTGCTCGAGGGTATCGTGCAAATGCCCTAGATGGAAAAGTCTGCTGTTTGATAACTAAGAATTGGACAACCGCTACCTGTGAACCTGGTAACCAATATTTCCATTAAATCCTCTTAATTGATGTCTGATATTATCTGTAATATAAAGAAAATAGGGGTTAAAACATGTATATACGTTTCATGCCAAAATATTCTAAAGGCACCATTAAAAATAATGATATGTATTGTCCGGGGAAGATGTAAACGGACAACACCGGTTGATAATAGTTGTATACCCGTGATTCAGTCGGCCAGGAGTTGCGTGCAACATCATAATCAGAGATTGATTCATTTTATGCAAATGTAAAGTAAATGATTCAGGATTTTTTTTCCATATAGTCTAATATTAATTTTATACAGCCTTTCAAAAGTAACAAATTGTATTGTTTGATTAATTTTCTTTGCTGCTCTCAATTACTGTCATTTTATATTTCATTTATGAAGATATCTATTCATTTTTTTTTATTTCAAGACCCAGGTCAGGATATCGATGGCTGTAGGTTTGATAACTAAACAAGAAACTCAACAACGGAATGAAAGACCAGTTACCACTTGATCAAGATTTTCTCGAAAGTTGTTACTGCTTTTAGATGCGCATACATGTATATTATTCTCAGAATATTTTTTTCATCTGTACATTACATTTGCATTACATACCATAAAGACGTGACATTAAACGTCAAGCAAAACGTTTGGCATATTTTGTTGTTCTAAAATATTATGAGTTTACTATAGATCTAGTCTTCAAAATCCTCTTTGGTGTTTAATAGTATATTTATCGTCCTTTATTTGTAAAAATAATGCACTCAAAAAGCAAATACTTTGAAAGTGACTGATAAGATTTTTCAATACACGGACAAGTTCATGATATGGAAGGAGGAAATAAAGTAACTATTAGAACAAACCAAAACCTTTACAGGAATGACACTCCTAATAACCCCTTAATATACTGTATCTTAAGACTGCTTTTAGAACGAATAAATTATTCTCAGAAATATTACTTTTCATTTCTGCTTTGATTTAAACTTGATTGTTACATTTTTATATTTGGTGTGAACTATACATTTGTCTTCACATTTTTTGTGTGTATGCATTCATTGGTGAATATCGATATCAAATAACACTAATATATTTATATTTACGTCACAACTTGTGATGTTCAATAAGCCCTTGCTTAATACAAGCATCTGTTATATCTTAAAACCAATATAAAATATGCATTTAAACAATTACGTTTTAGTTAAAAAATCAAAATTGTCATCAACACACAAACTACATGTCCCCAACAAAGGAATATATGAGGTTAATGACATATTGGCATATTGGGCAAAAACCTTTTATAATTTAACACATGTAAATAAATATCTATAGAACGTTTCGTCACGACGTTACAACGTCACAACTTGATAACGATACGACGTTACGAACGTCATTTTCCTATTGATAAGCCGCATGTCGAAAGCGCTTTAGTATATTTTTTATATATTTGATCGATATACTTGTATAAGGAAGTGGGCGGGAAATAGAGGCAATCTTCGTGATGATTACAAGAAAAAACAAAGGACCGATAGTCCTGAGAGCTGCCAGTTGAAAAATACTGCTACAACATCCTAGCTTAAGTTTGTGCAAGGCAATTCATGGGCTATTATTATTATAGATACGTTATAATTTAATGGAATAAAAATCTTTCAGAACAGATATTATAACGCTCTGCTAAGATACTGTCATGATTCAGATTTGTTTCGGTATTAAGTTTAGACCGGGGCAGGGTTGATATGTAGGTCAACCTTTACGAACTACTTTCCGAATTTACATGAACAAACAATCACAATATCGCTCTATCCGGAGTTACAAAGACAAAATATCATAAACATGCTAAAATCAATCTGGTTACATTATTTACCAGAGCAAAACATATATGCATAAGCTATTGGGACGGCGCCCTCTCCAAAGGTGAACAGATGCGGGTA
>JAIFHC010000625.1:0-50000 GCA_021229015.1 Solen grandis | reverse complement strand
GCACAGTGAAACGAAATAAAACAACCATTACACTTTTTTTGGCATTTAAGTGTCTACTGGTATAGACATAGTGGAAGTTTTACATAAAGTCTTCATGTTTTCGCTGCCGATAAGGATTATACCAAGTATTAAGGGCGTTTGCTACAGTTTCTATATTGTCAGAGAGGGAAAATTTAAACTTGTTCATAGACTTTATTTAAACTTTGCATGATTATAGAAAATAAAAAAAATATTTAAAGAAAGGGGGTGGGGGTCATCGTCCTTCTTTTTGAGTTATTTGCCCCTAAATGTGATACTTTGAGGCCATATTCTAGTGAAGATAATATTGTCAACGTAAATGGCAGAATCGTTTAAACCACGGAAAAAACATTTGAAATAGCACTGAATTGATTTCGCTGTGCACACAATGACGTTTACATAGCATATTAATATAATGTTTATAAATTATTGTTGTGACAGACGCTGAGATTACTGCTAGATATGGTACTGTAATATTTTTTTTTTAAAATGAAGGCGCCAAGAACATCATATTTCATAACGATGTTTCCTGGATTGCTATAAAAAGTGTTATCAGAATAAATGAATCAATGTGAAGTGATTTTCGTGATATTTGAATATGCAATCGCTTTTAAAATGAACTTTGTACTAATGTTTGCCAGGAACTTTTTGTATTTCCTTATTCCTAACAGTGCACCTATTTCACATTACCGACACTTAATCATTAATTGCAAAGCAGAAATATAATACAGACACTTTCAACAATGATACGTCTTTCTGAAGGTTAGATAAATCAGGTTGTTTATATACTGCTGGCGTTGCCAACGGTAATTTATGCCGCTCGTCAGCTTAACTGCTTTAGATAGGCTCTTTTTAACTGGATAAATAGGTTCAACACCACCTGGTCTACAGAAAAACGTCCAACTATAAAAAAACAACAACAATAAACAAACCGTCTGAGAAACGAACATCTTCCTGTTCATGCCCATCGCCAATGTACAAGGCAGGTTTTAACAGCTTGTCGCCGAGCCTCTACAAATCGTCATAGCAATACGACTTGTTTATAGTATGGGAAATCAATTCGTAAAATATATCATTTATTTTCAGCCTATTTTATGACTGGTAGATGTTAGATCAGTGACTTTGATATACATAATTGCAAACTATTAACCTCATATAGCGACATTATCGAGCTTATAATGCTTGTGTAACTTATAATAGATATTTAAACACAACAATAACATCGAATATAAATACTCTTTTTTGCAAGTCAAAATAGTACTGTAGCGATGTGGACCAAAAATACAGGATATGACGGCATCGATCTTTCCAATCAAAACTAAAGTTATAATTAAGTTGTTATCGTCCAACACAAGGTGCTGCTTTATTCGTTGACGAAGAAGAAATCACCGCCGATGATTTATCAGGGCGGTTTCTTTGAACGATTTGTCAACTTTCTGATACCTTTCAAAACATTGATTCGGGCAGTTTAATAGTTTTGTCTAGGATTACAGGGAATCAAAATACTGTTTTGACATAACAGCACAAGGTCAAACACTGCACTTATAATCAGACAATATGTAGCTAAAATAAAAGTAAATAGCTTGACTTGGATTACTGTATCTTCAGACATGAACCTTCTAAAACATATACTTTTATTGTTCCAGAGAGCCAGGTCAAATAAATATATTAAATGACCTCCGAAATGCAATCCTGCCGGAATCGCATGGTATTACAAACGCACTCATACAACGTTACGTCGATTCCGCGATGCGAAGTTTGGAGCGCTCTGTCATTTCTTAAATTATGTTATAATGAATGGAACTGTTTTTCTTTAATTTAGGATGTTGTCATGAAAAAATAAATCTGTAAAATCATTAATTTTCGTTGACATTGTATTTCGTTGATTATGTACCTAAAGGAATTTAATGGGTACATTTCTTCGTGGATCTATATTTAAGAAAACGCGAGATCTATGTTAGAGACAATAATTCGTGGGGATTAATATTCGTGGATATAATTCTGCACGAAATGGACGAAAATAAATGTCCCACGAAAAATTGCACAGTACTAATTTAGATTATATTAAAACAAATGTAAAAAAATAATAATGGAAATTATAAGATATAGCATTTAATTCTGAATAATGTGAATAGCGTTCTGTTAGGGTTTGTGTATCTATCATGATTTAAAATTGTATGTCATGAGATGAAATGTGAATGCTTCTGATGTTCATTTCAAACACAAAAATATTGTGCATTGAACGTATTGAATCAATATATTGCTTTTGTTAAGCTCGCGTGGAAAAACACTGTGTATTTCTTGGTTAAATAAAGTGATTTGAAGACGTCTTTTTAATTTTACTTCATATTGTGGACACGTTACCAGGTGATGCTAGTGTACTGTAAATAGGTACATTTACACAATAAGCCAGCCTTAAATATACACCCAGTCTAAACTCGAATCAAAACCGCTCGCTCACACGACTGATCTACCAAACAGCCGACGCTGTTTTATTATATACCGTTATATATTACTAACGTAAATTAATATAGAATCTAATAATTATTTTTATTCTTTTAACTATATTTTACTCTTCTTAAACAAAAGATATACGATAAAACGTAAATGACCTTTCTTAAATTATTAGATACAATTATTGGTCGCGACGTACAAAAGGTATAGAATCTCAGCATGGTTATCAAAACATTAAATAAGGCATACGCTGTTCCTCCGAGATAAAACAGTATACGTAAACAGAAGAGTGTCTATTAAATAATGTTTTGAAATGATAAACTTTTGTTTCAAAAAATATAGTTATCTTCCCATATTCATTCTATATCAAATAAAAATTAGCAAAAACAGAAGTTTATAAAAGAAAGGAATAAAGAAGAGTGAACGTAAATACTTACGAGTAACACCTGAAATGAACAAGCATATTTATAAGTTAAATAAAACAGCAACATATGGCTAATATATGGTTACATATTGCTTAAGAATAAAGTCAAATAATAGTCACACATCAAACACAAAGGTCCCTATATACTCAAATTTCACTGTGTTTGTTATGTCAGGTTTTAAGGATAAAAAAACGTATTTAGAATAGATAAGATTCCTTTAATTCATCCTCATAAATGCATCTTATAGTTTATCAATTATGTTAGAATATATTAGAAACATTCTATCGTAAGGTTAACATTTAAGAAATATATAGTTTAATACATATTCATATGATATATTATGAAGATAGTGTTCATTAAATAATACAAGAACTAACTGAATGTGAAACGAATCGGATAAAATAATAGCAAAAAAAGTACAAAAATGCAATTTATTTCACAATATACATCATTTGAATTACATATGATTTATTATGCCCTTAATAAATTGTATCATGTTTCAAAAGAATACACTTTCCACTTTAAAATCCCTATTTTTCATCTCCACTCATTTCTTTTTTATCATGATCGTCTAGAAACATGGCACGTACAGTATGTGATGAATGTAATTGATTCCAAGCTATAACTGAAGCTAGAGTGGTCTCTAAAGAAATGATATTTGTGGCTATACTTGGAAAAATATTTAATTTAAAAGTGATGATTTAAAATTTGTTATATTTTTGATTGATGTTGTTTTTTTCCTTTATTTTTGTGTTTTCTTTCATCATGCTTATTGATGAAATACCTATGTTTATAATGAATATAAAAAGCAGTGGAAAGTTGGTGTTGTTATCACTGCAGTGAAAAAAAAGGAACTACTTTTCCTTATGCTGAGTTGTTTTGCTGTGAGATTAATTTATAATTTCACTGAGTTAACATACGACCTGACATAGATTCGCAAGTTGAGCAACCAATTTTCAAGCGAATTCGGCTCATTTCTGAGAGTGACAGCGAATAAACCAACACGAATGACCCACATCAGATCTCATGATGTATCAGGGAACAACCAGTTCACCCTATGTGCATTATATGGTTAATTTCCAGGTTCAACAAAACTCAGCAAGTTTTCAAATTAAATTTAAACATAATAGTGATAATTCACGTACATGTAAACAAGCACTCCTGAAACATATTCTTATAACTTTGTGTATATCTTGAAGATATAATTTATATTGTTAACAGCCGTTGGTTTAAACCCAATTCTTATGTCACTATATAACACGCTCTTTGCTTAATATTGTTTACAAAAAATATCAAGTTTTTTATAAGATAAGACGCAAACATTTTCTATTAATTTCTACAGTTCGTTGTTGCCGAATTGAAATAATATCAGCCCCGGGAGCGGTGTTCCAAAGTTATTGGTTGCTGTCTGTTTTGAACTCAGTATGATTTTTTTATCGACCGCAACTAATTCATATTCTGCATTTAAATATAAGTACTTAGTAATAATTCTTATAATTAAACAGCATTGACGTATGTAAAATGAGCTTTATTTGGTGATATCAATTAAATTTGTATACTGTTTTATTTTTGCAGAATTGGGAGATTTCAATTATCACCCTATGAAAACATATATGAAGAACTCATTTTGATAAACATTTTCAAAGTCAATGTATCACTTGAATAAGAATCATATATACATATCCCTGAGAGAGAGAGAGAGAGAGAGAGAGAGAGAGAGAGAGAGGGGGATAGGGGGCGGGGGGGGGGGGGAGAGAGACGGTAGGAAGAGAATATCAGGCAGTTCGGTACATGTTAAAAAACCTATATCTACAGAAGTAGATACTCTGTACCTTTCAGCTCAATATTAATGTACTGTTGTTATCAAAAGGAAGTACTTAAATTCTTAACACGAATATTCAATATCTTAACCTCCATGAATAAAAGACGATATTAAGATTATTTTACAGTGGTCACGCGATTCCTCAATGTAGCGATTCATTGAATACCAGCGATGACTCGAGCTACAAGCCCGGTCCCTTGATTTAGTCCTATTTCTTCTATATAAATCAATGGGCGATTCTTCAAACATGCGAGTTTGGATTCCTCGAGCTCCATCCTCGGTCCCTAGATAGTATATTCTATATAATTTCTATGCAATTCCTCGAAGTCGATATCAAAAATTGTCTGTTTCTCCTTGACAACCATACTCCGGCCCTATGACCACGTGTCCCTGTAAATAACACCTTGGTCGAGATGATTTTGTATTTGTTTTCACACATCGACAAACCTCCAGAGAGTACATAGGTGAATCGTTATATCAACATGGGACATGTAAATGTATTTTCGCACCTACTGATCATGTAACAAACTGTGACGGGTCTGCATGATTAATCATTTGTCATTTCAGGAGCCGATTTTGTTTGTTACTGTGTTGTTCTTTTTTCTATGTAATTATTAATTTTGAGAACCATTATGTTTAGTGTTACAAGAATGTAAAAAATACGCAACACCACCATATACACAAACTCAAACAAAGAGTTTCAATCAAATTATCAGTAAAAAAGAACTTATTTCTGACTTAATTCTCACAATGAGGGCTATGATCGTGTTGCTTTTGCAATGGTTAAACATATTCTATAGTTGAAAAGTACTATTAAAGGCTAAACGTAACAAAATAATTAATGAAAAGACGACGTTAATGTATCGACAAATATAAATGTATTGATTTTTGACATTCAAATGATTCCTCGAAACCGGCGATTCTTCGATTATTTTTTTTGCAGATCCCGTCCGACTTCGAGGAATTGCGTGACGTCTGTATACCGTTGAACCGATCTGATAAGAAACCCTTCATTTCATTTGTTATAGGTACTCTAAATGACATAGTTGATGGCGTCAAAATCTTCAAGTAAAAGTGATCTTTCAAAATAAATCATGTACTGAAGTTTCCTAAGATTTTTTTTTGTCTTTCCATAGTCTTAACATTTTACTTTTTTTCACTTACCGATACTTTAACTTTAATTGCTAAGAAGAGATAAAAAACATGTCGTTCTGGAGGTCAGATAAATAAGGGTGTAAAATACTGCTGGCGGTGTCAACGATAAATAATGTCGTTCGTCAGTTTGGCTGCTTCAGACAGACTATCTATATCTTGATAGGTAGGTTCAACACCACCTGGTCTACAGGAGAACGTCTTAGCATAAACAAAAATAAACTATCTGAGACTGGATCATCGTCCTATTCGAACCCGTCATCCATGTACATGGCAGGTTGAACAGCTCGTCATCGAGCCTCTGCAAATCGCCATAAAAATACGATTTGTTCATAGTGTAGGGAATCAATTCATAAAAATTCATTTATTTCAAGTCAATCTTTCTGACTGGTAAATGTTTAATCAGTGACATTCAAATGTTTCTGAGGCCGTGATACTCTTCATGCAGTATAACGGACCTTGGACATAACAGCGCAAGGCCTAACACTGCACTTATAATGTGACAATATGTGGCTTAAATAAACGTTAACAACTTGCCTTGGCTTACTATATCTTTGGACATGAACCTTTAGGATATATACATTTATTGTTCCAGACTGCCAAGTCAAATAAATATCTTAACCTCTGAAATGCAATCCTGTCGGAATCGCATGGTATCACAAACGCACAAACAACGTTACGTCGATTACGCGATGCGACGTTTGGTGCACTCTGTTATTTCTTAAATTATGTTATAAATATTGGAATTGCTCTTACTTATCACTACTCTATTATAGAGTTTTATGACAATTGATGATGTTGTCATAAAAAAAGTAAAATCATTCATTTTCGTTGACATTGAATTTCGCTGATAATATACCTAAGAGATTTTCGTGTGTACATTTATTCGTGGATATGCATTCTAGAAAACGTGAGGTCTATATAATTGACAAGTTTTCTTAGCGATTAATGTACGTGGATAAAATCATCCACGAAATCGACGAAAATTAGTGTCCCACGAAAATTAATGACTTCAGACTAATCAATTGCTTTATATTAAAACATTGATGAAAAAATAAGGCTAATTATAAAACATAATATATAAGTTTGAATCAGGTGAATATCAATCTGTTAGGAGTTTGTGTATCTATCATAATTTCAGATTTTAGGTAATGAGATGCAATGTGAATGCTTCATAAAACTATTATGTATTAAACGTATTGAATCAATATACTGCTTTTGTAAAGGTCGCACGGAAATTAACAATATGTATTTCTTTTTTAAATACAGTGTTTTGATAGCATTTTTTCTTTATTCTTTTTTTCTTTAATGAATATAATTTTACTTCATAATGTGGACAAGTAATCAGCTGATGCTAGCGTACTGTAAGTGGGTACATTTAGACAATAACTCAGCCTTAGATATGCACTCAGTCAAAACAAGAATCAGAACCCCTCGCTCAAACGACTGACATACCAAACAGCTGACGCTGATTTTATATACCGTTATATATTACTAACGTTAATTGATATAGAACCCAATTAATACTTGTATTCTTTAAACTATGTTTTACTACTACTATACTACTATAAATTTCTATAACACTAAAATGACCATTCTTGAATTATAAGATACAATTATTGATCGTGACGTCCAAAAGGTATAGAATCTCATAATGGTTATCCAAACATCAAACAAAGCATACTTTGTTTCTCCGAGATAAACCAGTTTATGTAAGCAGAAGTGTCTATTAAATGACCATTTGAAATAACGTTTTGAAATGATACACATTTGTTTCATAAAATATGTTTATTTTCCCCGATCAATTTTATATCTATATGTTTATAAATATATATTTCATTAAACTAACAAACATAAAATGTAGTTAAGGAAGGAATAAAGGAAAGTATAAATATATACTTAAAGATAATCGCTGTAAGGGACAATATTTATAAGTTAAAATAAAACAAGATATGGCAAGTAAATTGTCAGATATTGCTAAACATTAAAATCAATTAATGGTCACACATCAGAAACAAAGGTCGCTATATACCCAGATTTCACCGTGTTTTTATGTCAGAGTTAAAGGTAAGGAATAGCGTTTAAAAACTAGAAACAAAATGAAACATGTATAAATATAATAGATAAGGTTCCTTTAATTCATCCTCCTAACAGTATTTTATATTTTATCATTCAGCTATATGTATAGAAACATGAAGTACTAAAAGCTAAAACTTATAAACATATACATATACCATTTAGTACATATTCATATAATACATTATGAAGATAAATGTTAATTTATGCTCTTATAAAAATGAAAAGAAAGTAATATTCACATATTAATAAGTTTATATAATGGAATCCGCGGTAATGTTACCATGTACTATCATAATTGCTTAAATTGTTTGTGAAATCAGCTTTATCGTACATGGTTATAAAGTTTCTTAATACATGTATGTTTAATGTTTTAAATGAAATGCATATCTTAAATGTTATAATGTTCATCGTATGAACGATTTTGCAACATAAACTGCCCTTATTGTTTTTAATTAAAAAATAAAACGTATATCCAAAACATATACTTTTCATAATTAACATGTTGTCAGAATATAAATCCAGACTGTAAATGAAACGTATGCTGATCCTTTCATATTTTTCGTTTATAAGTGTCAGGTCATTTGACAAAGTTATCGACATATCGTATAAGTAATTTGATTAAAGTAAAGTTGATAGACAGCTAAACAATACAAATACAAATCTTATGTGGTTAAAAAATTTTTTTTTCCTTAAGAATTGAGTAGAACGGACACAAATAATACGCCTGAGGGTTTCGATAAGAACTTATTCGCCTAAATTTATTTTAATTCGACTGTAAAACAAGTTCTTTAAATTTATGCTTACTCCCTCTCGATGGTTCATGGTTTGGACCAGTACTTTGCGCCTTGTATTCGAATACTTTACCACTGGACCACTGCACCATTATTTGCGCCAATATCGATTAATGTGAATTTATTGTAATACATGTGATATATAGAATAGTGCTAGTCCGATGATTCGAGTACGTATGCCTGTCAGAATGGTTCATATTTTATCATGTACAAATCTACTAAATAGGAGGTAGGTATTGCATACCACATGTAATATTATTAAGGCTTGTCTTGCTTGTTTATGTATATCTGCTTAATTTTACAGGACATGTACGTAGCAGTTAGTAATATTATCTAGCGGCTTATAAAGTCATGATAATAATAAAACTCATTTTCTTGAAGAAAAATATTAATTAAAAAAAAATAATTAAACACCGTATGCATTTATGTGTAAAAATTATTTGCTACTGGCCATTGCTCATATTAAATATTTTTTATTATCTGGATATTTGAGAGCTTCGAGTAACTTATTGTACAAATGCTACAAAATACAATTTCGAAAACGACTAGGAAAAAACATTTGTGAGAAAGTCATTATAGTGGTGTATGGCAGTGCTCATATTTTGATTTCAAAACACTTAAACAAATGTAATTTTAAATCTGAGCCTGTTTTCACATTTAACAACATTTATACTAAGCATAATTTATTACTAGATGTATTATATTACTTGTTTATATTTAGGCTTAAATTGCAATGTCATTTAATTGCGTAATTGTTTATACCTTACTTTGCTGAGAATGAGACATCAATATTAACATTTTGTCATTCTTATTGAAATATGAGCAACAGTCGCTATTTTACCCACACGCGAACAATACTTGGATTAACTGAATGTGAAACGAATCGGAATTGTATTTTAAGCAATAAAGGTACAAAAACATGAAATGTATTACACTTTTTTCATTATTTAAATTACATATGATTTATAATGACCGGATTAAATAATATCAAGAATACACTGTCCACATTTAAATCCCTATTTTTCTTCCCTACCCGTTTCTTTTTTATCATTATAATCCTATAAAAAGGCACGTACAGTTTGTGATGATGTAATGAATATAATTGATTCCAAGTTGTAACTGTAGAGAGGTTTCCACAAAATCCATATTTGTGGCTATACCTGGTAAAATAATTTATTTATAAGTGACGATATAGACGTTATAATATTTTAGACTGAATTTTCTTTCATTATGTTCTTTCATCTTTCTGAAACATTTTGTTTTCATATTCAGTTATTGATAAAAAGTTTAATTTGTCTATTTGTCTCTCAAAATGATAATAATTTTCATGAAACGTTGGTTTAAAGTGTTCAATAGGCCAGATGTCCATCTCCAACTACGTGATATTTTCACTAAAGCATACATGATACTGTGAAAGGAGTGATATATCTGTGTTTCCTGTAGTTCTAATTAATGGGTGTCAAATAGAGGTCTTTACATACAAAGTAAATAAAAAAGTAAGTAAAATGGTGAAACGAATTATCATTTTTAGTGACATCTATAGATTTTATAAACATGCTTAATCATTAACAACATTTGCATTCATAAAAAAAATGTAAGAACATATTGGCAATTTGTCAGGTGACTTAAAACAATTGAATGCCACAAAATTATACTTATGAAATGATGTTGGTTTCAGCCAATGTCAGGTTTTCTGAGTTCTGTTATGTAATTACTTATAGTCAAATAACTTGCTCTTCAGTGACATCAATCGCAATAACCATAATTTGAAATTTGATATTTCAAAAGCAATGATATTTAAAGGGGAATGTTTGCAGCCTAAACATGACATAATACATTTAAATTAGAACATACGTAGTGTACACGATCCTTGGGTTTAAATACAAAATTCAAATGTAACCAATATAGTCAACCTTCTGTAGTTTTATTATAACACCTATCATGTATAGTATAGTTGTTTTATTTATTTAGACGTTTTTTACATTACGAATCTGAATGACAATGATGAAACGGATCATAAAATATGCATTAGTATAATATAGCCAGTTCAATTGTGTAATGTAGGTTCAAGGACCACTTTGTAAACTGTAGAGAGATCTATTCTTTTAATTCACTTTTATATTTAATGAAAATCCATTAGGTTTAAATTAATGTTAAATAGACTAATTTCAAATTAGAATTATGAAGGAGTGTTGTATCTACTTTTCTTCTCTGTTATTTTTCGAGAAATGGAAGTCGAGAGAAAATCATATGGTTTTCTTTAGATCTTGACCTACTATGTCAACATTCTTTTACATCGGAATTTGAAATTGAACATATCATGAAGTTTTTACATGTCGAAATTATGGCATCGGTTACCTTATGTTCGGTATAATGAATGGGGTGTTTCATATATTTAATTTTATTTTCTATTCATATATTTGTACAATAGACTTAATCAGATGTTTCAGCATCTATAACATTTAGATAGGAAACGTTGTAAGTAACCACTCGATAGGCTTACATAATAAAAAAAATATTATTTTAATATAAAACAGAATAATATTATTTTTTTAATAAATAAATTTGGCTTAATATAATTCATCATAGAGATTAAACTCTGAAATGATTTTGCAAGATATCGTAAACTGAATATTTAATTAACTAACTATTGGCATACCGGGAATTAATCTGTACCGAATGAATAGAATGAAAAAATGTTCAAACCTAGATAAATCTATCTATTTAAGACCTTTTGAATTGTCAATATATCCCAAATTTCATATAGCTTCTAAGCATAGCTTCTTTTCTTATTTTTATAGTTATTATTATCTTTTTTCAAAAAACATACAACAAAATGTAAGAGATTAGAAACAATATACTAGGTTAGATAACATGCGACCTCTAGGTTACAAGACAGGGGCTTTATCAGAGGTAAATTGGTAAAGTTATGTTAAAATCAACTTAATCCTACATCTTAATGAAATCATTTACGTTAATAATTATTGTATTATCATTATACTGACATATATACAACAATGAATATATCAAGTGTTCGGTTACCATTTAATTTAAAGGTTACACTCTTTATATAATCATACGAACGATAAATAAATGGTCAATGTTGTTCAGCATGAAAAAAAACAACAATAAAAAGACAAAAACAACAACAAAAAACAACAACAAAAACAATAAAAACCATAAATCATGATTCATTTATACATGAAAAGAAATTATAACAAGTTGTGATTGCACTTCTTTAGGCATCAAGTCACACTTACCTTTAGGATCCTCAGAAACGTTCTGTCCAATGATGCGTGAGATGTATATATGTATACAAATAGGTATACGTATAGTGTCGTAAATGCAATTTCCTTCGAAAATAGGTATGGTGACATTTTTCTGTCATATTTACGAGTATGTTTTACAGGCAAAATGTGTCAGTTTAAAACAAAATATGTACTTACATTGGCTTAAATTGTTCAAATTCTAAAAAAAAAGTCGTTTGCATTTTCTCTTCGGTAGTTTTTGCATCTGTTTGTTTTACACCATTTTTTTTACATATTAATTTATACTTTCAATTAAAATGTCTGTTCCACCAGTATATTGAATATGAAGCTATTTTCTTATCTTGATTTTGTATGCATTTTGTTTTAATAAAACGAATATTATTGATGTACTGATGTATTATTGATGTTCTTTGCCGAGGACCTAGACAACGTCATAATTAAATTACAAAATAAACTGTTATTTAAAATGCATTTTCAATTTTGAAATGAGTATTTGAATATTAAAGCTGACTCGACTATGAATATTTTCCATTTCTACTTTTAAATACAATAACTTGTAGCCATCGTCCAGGCAATACCCGTCTTAAGTGGATCATTTTGTCTGACGAATTTTGGGTTGCCATGGTCATCTACTTTAGTCAGAATTCATTCCCGTGTTAAAAGTGTAATCTTTATTTCTCCGGTATACAATGAATATAACGGTTAGAATAGCCGAT
Organism: Solen grandis; assembly: GCA_021229015.1. NCBI lineage: Eukaryota > Metazoa > Mollusca > Bivalvia > Adapedonta > Solenidae > Solen > Solen grandis. The sequence continues at coordinate 37,274 of JAIFHC010000625.1, read as the reverse complement.
AGTGAATTTTGCATTAAAGACAAACGGATTTAAAAATAATATCTAAAGCTACGCCCTTGGTGTCCCCCTTCCCGGTTTCCCGATCTTTTCAACATAATTCATTCCCGTGTTAAAAGTGTAAACTTTATTTCTCAGGTATACAATAAATAAAACGGTTAGAATAGCCGATAGTGAATTATGCATTAAAGACAAACGGATTTAAAAATAATATCTTAAGCTACGCCCTTGGTGTCCCCCTTCCCGGTTTCCCGATCTTTTCAACATAATTCATTCCCTTGTTAAAAGTGTAAACTTTATTTCTCAGGTATACAATAAATAAAACGGTTAGAATAGCCGATAGTGAATTATGCATTAAAGACAAACGGATTAAAAAATAATATCTTAAGCTACGCCCTTGGTGTCCCCCTTCCCGGTTTCCCGATCTTTTCAACATAATTCATTCCCGTGTTAAAAGTGTAAACTTTATTTCTCAGGTATACAATAAATAAAACGGTTAGAATAGCCAATTGTGAATTTTGCTTTAAAGACAAACGGATTTAAAAATTATATCTTAAGATATGCCCTCTCTGTCGTCCTTCCCAGTTTCCCGATTTTTTCAGCATAAAAAGGATATAATGATTTCGAATGAAAAATGTCAGCATATAAATTTAGTAAATTATGTACATGTAATTTTCATAATCCAATCCATAATAAACACATTTTTTTTATTCTGATTTAAGTTGACTTATTTCTATTCTGCTTACACCTGAATACAAAATTGTATCAAAAGATCAATTATTCTGCCACTATGTATAACAAGAATGTTGCTGTATGGATATAATGCATTTGGGATTCAAACAGTGAAATTTAACATATGTTACGAAGTCATTGATATAAATGGTTAAAAATAATCACGAATTAATAAAGCTGAAAACAACAACAACAACAACAAGAAAACATGCATATTAAACAGCTGTAGAAATAATAAAGTCCACATTCAAACTTGAACGTCACTAATAGAAATTCACCTTCTCGTGACCTTCCAATAAGCCATTCATCACCATTTAAGTTCTTGTTGGTGAATCAGTTTCTATTTGTAACTGCTTGGAAACTAAAAATGCGTATGTGGCCATTAAACGATTTTCACGATAATACGATACAACAGGTAAACAAACATATCTGCCCAAAAGGAGTTTGGAGCAATAAATTAATTATTAATTAAACTAATTTATAAATATCAGCGAAAACGCCAAAAATCGAATAATCCACGTTCAGAACATTTGAAAGTGTAACGCATTGATTAAATGTGAACGAAAATGAAGTGTATATATGGCAGATTAATAATGATCTACAAACTATTGTTGTGACTAACGTTGACATCACTGCAATCGATGGTACTGGGATATGTGCCAAATTCAGTCACTATGTGAGCAGTATGTTGTTTGTTACAAACGATTTTACTGGCTAGCTAAAATTAGAATTATTAAAATATACGAATCAGAGTGAATGCGGATCCTCGTTGGTAGCGTTCAGATGAAGTGATTTTCGTAAGATATGAATTTTACAATGGCTTTTGAAATAACCTATGTACTGATGTTTCTTTCATATTTTTTTTTTTACTTATTCCTAACAATGCACCAGTTTCAAATACAACGATATTTAATTATTTATTGCTAAGCAGAGATAAAATATAACAATGACACGTCTTTCTGAGGGCCAGAGAAAGCAGTCCATTTATATACTGCTTGTCAACGGTAATTCATGTCACTCGTCATTTTGGCTGCTTCAGACAGACTATTTATATACAGATACGTAAGTTTAACACCACCACGTCTACAGGAGAACGTCCTAGTGCAAACAAAAATAAACCGTGACTGAAACACGATCATCTTCCTATTCGTACCCAAAGTCCATGTACAGGGCAGGCTTAAACAGTCTCTGTAAATCGCCGTAGGTATAGAGGTATGTATATAATGTAAGGAATCAAGCCTTAAAATCGTATATTAACCAACCCGTCTTTCAACCCGTCTTTCAAACTGATAAATGATTAACCAGTGACGTTCATGCTAATATTTATCAATTATTAGTTCATATACCGAATTTATCAAACATATAATGCTTTTGTAACGTATGATATTAAAACACAACAATAAAATTAAATTGAAATGTTATCAGTTGTAAGTCAAAACACGACTGTAGCATCGTGGAGCAAAAGTAAAGTGTCTGACGGCATCGATTTATCCAATCAAAACTTAGGTTGTAAGACAAAATCATCGCCAACGATTAATTAGGGAGTTTTTCCTCAACGATTTGTCGACGAACTGATTATTCTTAACATCACTGATTCAGGGCAGAAATAAACATGTCGCAGGCAGTTTTGTGTTTTTATTTAGGATTACAGGGAACTAAAATACTGATTTAGGTTATTTGAATGTATAACGCTATAAAACAATTTTAACGAACCTTGATCCCATTTATGTTGTAAAACGTACCTGAGACATGATTGTGGAAGGCCTAACACGTCACTTATAATCTTATAATGTTTGGCTAAAAGACGTTAACATATTGCCTTGGCCTGCTATATCTCGGACATGAAACTTATAGAACATATAGATTAATTATGTCAGAGAGCCAAGTCAAATCAATGCCACAAATGACATCTGAAACGCAATCCTGTCTGAATCGCATGGTATTTCAAACGCACTCATACAATCATACAACGTTACGTCGATTCCGCGAGGCGGTGGTCTGTCACTTCTTATTTTCTGTTATAGTGAACGGAATTGCTTTTATTTAAACCCTCATCATTATATAGTTTCCTTACAAATGAATATATTACCAAGAAAAAAATACTCTTTACAACTTAACATTTAAGTAATATTGACAAATTATAAAACACAACATGTAAGTTTGAAACTGGTGATTATAATTTAAGATTATTATGTCATGAGATGCAATGTGAATGCTTCTGATGCTAAGTGCAAACATAAAACCATGATGTAATGAACAAATTGAATCGATATACTACTACTGTTAAGCTCGCATGAAAAAAAGAGTATTTCATGTTTAAATATAGTGTTTTGGATTGTTAATGAATGCAACTTTTCTAAATAATTTAGACATGTAACCAGGAGATGCTAGTGTACTGTGAGTTCATTTATACAATAGGTAAGCCTGAAAAATGCAATCGGTTCGCACCCAGTGTAAAGACGAATCTAAACCGCTCGCTCACACGGAGAGTGCCCTAAAGACTGACCAACCAAACTCCTTACACAACTCTCTCGTCGGCGCTGTTTTTATATACCGTTATATTTTACTCACTTTTATCAATATCCTATCCAATTATAAACTGTATTTCTTTTTCTTATAGAAATGAGATACCCTTAAACTAAAATGACCGTTCTTGAATTTCAGATACAATTATTGATCGTGACGTACAATCTGTATAGAAAATTAGCATTGTTATCAAAACACGCTGTTCCTCCGATACAAAAAAGAAAAGCTGATTTTACGAAAACATTAGTGTGTGTATTAAGTAAGGTTTTGAAGTAATAGAAATTTGTATTATAAAATATTTCAATATTCCAATATATGTCAGTGTTAATCCATATATATCAAAAACAAATAGCGAAATAAAGGTTAAAACAAAATCAAAAGATTTACATACCCGTAATCACTGAAACCGAAAAAAATAATGCTTTTAAGTTAAAATAATAAACAACAACAGCATATGTCTAGTATATGGTTACACTTACGAAATTAATACGCATACATTATAAACAAATTTTATTTATATACTCAGATTTCACTTTGTATGTTATGTCAGAGTTAAAGGTAATGAGTAGTGTTTAAATAGAAGAACAAATTTATACATATTTAATCAGAATAGATAAAATTTAAGATTAACATTTTATAAAAATATACATATATGTTTTTATACATATTCATATGATACAGGTTTTTATACATATTCATATGATACAGGAAGAAGATAAATGCTCATAAAAGTCAAAACAAAAATGAAAAAAATATATATAATGACAAGTTAAGGAATCCGACGAGTTGTTGCCTTGTATTGTCATACTTGATACGACAAAAGTTCTTGAAATATTTGTATCTTTTAAGCCAAGTATATGGTTGTAAAGTACGTTAATACAGGTAAGTCTTATGTTTTAATGTTTCAATGATAAATATTCCTTATGAACGTATTTCTTAATTGTTATATTCTTCATTTTTCAAAATAAACTGCCCTTCAGTTCAATGTCATTTAAAATACGAAATATTTCCGGATAAAAAGGATATTCATTTTAATACTTAAATATTGTCATACTAAAATTTAGACTGTGTTTGTAAACTATCCCGCCCCCTACATATTTTTTCTTTTATAAGTGTAAAGTCATTTGACAAAGGTATCACTATATTGTATAAGTAATTTGATTACAGTAAAGTTGATAAACAGCTTAACAATATTACAGAAAACTTACAAGCATGTCTAAGTTTTGTTTGACATTTCAATATCAACACGCAACTTTTGTCATATTTCCTCTTAAGAAGTTGTGCAGAACGGACAAACATAGCATGCCTAATGTGTGAAGATGCAACATCTATAGTATGACCTTAGATTATCAATGTGAATATAAAGTATATATGAATGATACTGTATATAATTATCGATTAGGGACAGCTTTGATATTTATTTAAGATCATGGAAAACAAAAAGTCAAGAATTTTGAGATATTTTCTTAATCACAAGAAACATCATTTTGATAAATATGGGTATGAAATAACTCTTTCCATATGTAACTAAAATCGTGTTATAATAAAATCAAATTAAGGTGTCAACTTAAGTTTCAGAAGATATTGTAACCTAACCGTATTGCTACACATACTAAATACACATAGGGTAACACAATTGAGTAGGAATATTTTAATCAGTAGATACGATGAAAAAGTATTAAAATTTTAGAGTTTCCTCAAATAATAATACAGTATTTTATGAACGACATTGCTTCTTGCGGTATTTTATATTTAGCTTAAAAAAGAAGAAGTCAGTATCCATACAAAACTTGTTTTTACAAGCGATGTGGTCAATGGTTACGCATGACTATGTCTGTATTTCGTGTATGAGAGGTAATTCAGTTGATATTTATTTCTTAGAAATTATCGGATTACTTTTCATTTGCAATATCTAAATGGGACAGGTGACAAGTAACCAATCGTTTGTTTAAACTTTATCTGATTGATATGCATTGTTGAAACCACGTCAGAGAAAGTATTGAAAAGTTGAAGGAAACCAAAACCATTTGATTTGAAACACTTATACATGTATCGCAGACAAAATTATTCAATAAATTAACAAAAGGGCAATTACATAATGAGAATGTAGCCGGTCATGTCATGATAATAATTTGTGCAATCAGATTTCGTAATTATAGATGCTGTGAAGTCATATCAAAATATGACCAGTAGTAGCTGAGAAATGAAGCTGATTAAATATATTCAAGAAATATGAAAAAGAGGCACACATCAACGAAAATGAAGCAACATGACATGTCTATATTATGAGCAAGTAGGCTAATTCTTTATTTCTTTGTCAAGTTAAATGAAAATCTGACCAATGTGGACAAACTGTTTTCAATGAGTATAATATATATATGGGTGTTAAATGATTAATTATGTCAATGCTTTGATTTGGTTTAGTACTATGTGTCTTCTATTTCTTTCTATTAAACGGATTCAGATTGTCAGCGATTCCTGTCGGTATGTGCGGATAAATATATAAACAATGACTATATAGCTCTTGTATAGTAGGCCTTCTAATAAATCATATAGATGTCAACTTACACTAAAATAAACATTTTATAGAAGAACAAATGTATATCTGCGTCTTAATACTTTAGTTATCAAAGTAATTGAATAAACATTTAAGGCATATCTTACACGGAGTGATGTTAGCCATGACAGTCTTGGAATATTTAGGACATTTACGATTTTCACTACATTCCTAGTTGCATTTCGATAAATTTCATATTATTCGAAGCATACTTTCTTCGATTGATTTCTTGATTAAAAATCGTGTTAACCTAAGACTAATGCATCGGCTTCAACAATCATCCTAACTAACCGTCTCGTACAAAGAAAAATAGAAAAAAAAAAAGAAAAAAAAAAGATGGTTAACAGTATTTAAAACACGGGAACTATGTGATTTGAACCCATAGTAATTTAAGCCTGGCTATAAACAGTACATTTTAGGCATTTCTAGGTACCCTCAACGACAAAAATACGTTAATTTTGAATTCGCTAGTTGTTCAAATCATAAGTGCCTTTTCGCGGCCAATGAAGGTTATGCCAATTAATAATTAAACTATGGAATAAAATTAATCCCTAAGTGATGCTTCATTATGCTTCACTGTTGAACTGTTGAACCTGAAAGTCAATAAAAGAAATTCACATTCTCGTGACATACCAATAAGCCATTCAGCACCTAGCTTTTAAGTTCTTATAAGTGAATCAGCTTCTATTTGTAACCGCCTGTAAACTAAAAATGCGTACGTGACGATTTTCAAGATAATACGATATAAAAGGTAAACAAACATATCTGCCTAAAGTAGTTTGGAGCAATTAGTTAATAGTATCAATAACTTATAAATGTCAGCGAAAAGCCAAAACATCGAAAATGCTACGTATAGAACATTTGAAAGTGTAATGCATTAATTAAATGTGAACGAAAAATGAAGTGTACTTGGCAGATTTATTATGATCTTCAAACTATTGTTGTGACTGACGTTGACATCACTGTAATCGCTGGTACTGGGATATGTGTCAAATTTAGTCGCCAAGTGAGCAGTATGTTGTATGTTACAAACGATTTTACTGGCTAGCTAATATTAACATTATTAAAATGTACGAATCAGAGTGAATGCGGATCCTCGTTGGTGGCGTTCAGATCTTCAAATACAAGTGATTTTCGTAAGATATGGATTTTACAATGGCTTTTGAAATAACCTATGTACTGATGTTTCTTTCGAAAATTTGTGTTTTCCTTATTCCACTTCTAATTGTCTGTTATAATGAAATTGCTTTTATTTTACTCTTATTTAACTCCAAATCATTATATAGTTTCATAACAAATGACGATATTGTAAAGAAAAAATACTCGTAACAACGTTACATTTAAATATTGATGCAAAGTATAAAACATAACATGTAAGTTTAAAACTGGTGATTTTAGTTTAAGATTATTACGTAATGGGATGCAATGTAAATGCTTCTGATGTTCAGTTCAAACATAAAACTATGATGTAATGAACGTTTTGAATCAATATACTGCTGTTGTTAAGTTCGCATGAAAAATATGCATCTCTTGCATTTATATAGTGTTTTGGAATGTTAATGAATGCAAGTTTGCTTTATAATTTGGACAAGTAACCAGGTGATGGTAGTGTACTGTGAGTACATTTATACAATAGGTCAGCCTGGAATATGCACCCGGTACGCACCCAGTCTACAGACGAATCTTAACCGCTCGATCACACGGAGAATGCCCCCAAGACTGACCTACCAAACTCCTTACACAACTCTCTCACCGGGTTTAATATTCAGTTATTGATAATGAGTTAATTTTGTCTCTCAATGTGATAAGAACTTTCATGAAACGCTGGTTTAAAAGTATTATCAATAGAAAGATGATACTTAAAATATAACGGTATCTTTGCTCAACACGGTCATATTTACAACGTGGTATATTCCTATCAGGTCATCCCTGGATATTTTAGAAATGGTATATTATCTAAAATATAAACTTATTGGTAGAAAACAATAAGATTACAGTGTGTATAAAGTTAAGCCCCATTTTGCAATTTGTTTAGGTTATTTATTTCATTTATTCTCTGCGAAATATGAAAACCATGGGTCGGTGTTCCATCTTCTACTTGCGTGATAATTTCACTAAAGTATAAATGATGAGTTGATAGGAGTGATATATCTGGGTTTTCTGTAATTCTAATTAACGGGTGTCAAATAGAGGCCTTTACATACAGTGCATAGGGCAAGTAAAGAGAAAAATAACTAAAAATCGCCAAATTAAAGTATATAAAATAGTGAAATTAATCAACACTGTTAGAGACATCTATAGATTTTATAATTTTATAATTTCACTAAAGTATAAATGATGAGTTGATAGGAGTGATATATCTGGGTTTTCTGTAATTCTAATTAACGGGTGTCAAATAGAGGCCTTTACATACAGTGCATAGGGCAAGTAAAGAGAAAAATAACTAAAAATCGCCAAATTAAAGTATATAAAATAGTGAAATTAATCAACACTGTTAGAGACATCTATAGATTTTATAACTTTCCTTAATCATTAATAACCTTTGCATTCATAGCATACATATAAGAACATAGAAATGATATTTCGTTTCAAGCAATGTCTGTTTCGTAATCACTAATAATCAAAAACCTTACTCTACAGGGACATTAATCTTAGTAACCATACTTTGAAATTTAAATCAGTTTTCAATCATTCTAACATGTTTCTATCAACAGATATTGACAGAAAGAAACTTATCCACAGTTTACAAAAATTAATTCTTTGGAGGAAACTTCAACATTTAAAAACCAACGAAATCTACCTGCGTCTAACCGGTCATATAGGGTTTCTTCGTGTCGTCATTTTCAGAATCATTTCTGACGATCTACTTCTTAACATATATTTAGATTACATCGGGTTTTTTTATCCATCAGTTGAACCGGTTGGTATCATACATAATTTTGTACCAAATCTTTGAGCATTCTCTAACTCTATACATCTTAAAAACTAAACTTTAGATGGTCACATAACGTTTTCTCTTTGTCTAAACGCAATTGTCGTAAGTATCAAATATTGTATTTTCATTATATTAACGTTGTGTTAACCAACTAACGTCGATTTTATTAGGTACAAAATTCAATTGTAGTCAACAAAGTCAGCTCACTGTAGTTTTATTATTACACTTTTCATGTATATTCTATTTTTTTGACGTTTGTTTGTCGAGGTATTTAAAGTTTACGTTTCATTTTACATTTCGAATTTAAATGGCAATGGTATTTTTTTACCTTCATAAAATATCGGTAAAATTACAGACATAAAAATAACACCGGCTATCCTTCGTTTACAGAAAATAATGAAGGATCAATTCATCACAGAAAATGGAGAGAAGAGGCACGACTTTCTAATCAATACTTTCGCCATACGTACCTTGGTTCCCTCTCAAACAGACCCACGTTGTCACACACCGTCCCATCTTTGAATCTGCCAATCAGCTTCCTATCAAAGGCGATCTGTAGGAGCTTGCTGATAGACTGTCCATCATTGTCTCTACTCAGAAAACAAACAAGCGTACTTCCACGATACTGCTGTCCCGGTTGTGGGTGGTGTGGCTGTTACACAACAGTGTAAGTGTAGAAAATGCTTTGTCAAATTAAGGAACCTTAAATGTTTTTCTAAATCACTAGTAATTCCAATTAAACATGTATTCTATTGATACTACTATTATTACTACAATAAGTACTTCATTGTTATAGTTGTTTGTATTACTACTACAGCTTTAATTGTCATTGCACATATTGTTGATAATATCACAAGAAAAATATAAACAAATCGTTTGGTATTATGACAAATAATATTGTGTTTTTGGTATATACTATTGAATGGTCATTTCTTTAATTTGCATCTGAATTTAATACATAATTGTAGAATAGTTATCTTTTATCTAAAAATAAAATTAACACTGATCAAAAATAGTGCTAATTTTAAAACATATCCCCAATATTTTCAGATAAATATCCGGTAAATGATTATTATATTTATATTAATTTAATCTAAACAATACAACAGCATTTTTACAATAAGTTATACACTGCGGGTACAAGCTCCTGTTTTATTTTAGGGTATTTTATGCAAGGAAGCCTTTCAGCTGTGTTATTAAAACTGAATGATTTATATGACTGATGGTGACTCTTAAATAACAACACCAACAATAGCTAATTGCAATACATGCATGCAGGCTACCCCCTTGGTTACCTTAATCACCGCATTAGTATGACAGACAGAATGATAGTGTAAACCACTATACCACTAAGTTCAAACCTGTACTTTAAGAATTTGAATGGGTTTAGATAGTTTTAATCGGATTCTATAGACATTTATAGAACAGGTGTCTCCGCAGACGCTTAAGCACACCAAACCTGTCTTGAGTGATCATTTAAGAGAGCTACAGGTAATTATTTACTTAGAACTTAATGGAGATAATGTAACACATACAATTTATGTAATACGACCGATCCTTAATCTCATTATCTCAAATAGAATGTCTACATTAATTGCACTATCTGATGGTACCTCCATTCGGAATGAAATAAAATACAGTACCATTAGTGTTTATAATGGTAACTTGAAACCATTGGTTCAGAACAGAATACTTGAACAAATGAAAACCAAATGATAAATATTGGAAAACAAATCCCACAAGTTAATGCAACGATTATTCATTCGGAGAATCCTAAATGTGTCATCATCTGCATGAATCCATTGCACTTTTGTGTATCAAACAATTGTACACGACTACATAGTGACCAACGTAACAGACTGGGCAAATGATGGTATAGTAATTAGTGAGTTTCTGCGTAATCTAATCTGATATGAATATTACGCTGACATTCTTAATTGAAATTCGTGTAACGATAAAAAAGGACGCAGGGACTTTGCTTCTGTGGACAAAGAGTTTAAATACTCTGCTTAATGATTATTAGTTGGTTATTAGAATCATTAGAGCTGAATCCATCCTAATCAGAATCGTGATGGTAATAAAAAATACACGTTAACGTCAAAAATATATGTTCATGGATTGGATATATTTTACAGCTCTTAACATAATTCAAGTCCTTGTGATTCCTGAAATTTCTTTCTTAAATTCATAAGTGCACAATGGTTATTTTCTACATAGACGAAGCAGGACAATTATAACTATCCAAGATAATTTTCTAAACCTTGCATGATTATTGAAAATTACTCTAGAAACAAATTTATGGGAACACAATAAGTGGTTACCTTTAAATTGTTTAGTTATCTGCCCCTGAAAATGAGCATTTTGATTTTTTATATCAATTTCAAGGGCAAATATTATGGGCTAACAACACTTCATTTAATTTTAACTCGATGTTTGGTACTGTATTCTCTGTCACTGAGTAAATGTTTTAGAAAATTTAATCAACAAATTTTATATTATAGTCGCATACACAAATATATAGAAACGTTAGTTTTTTTACCAAGAAAAACTCAGTATGTATATTTACTGAAGCATGGTGAAAAAACTATTGAACAAAATTGTTTAACTTTGCATCATGCCTAGAAATGAAACAGCAAACACAATTTTGAAATAAAATAAGGTATCGATAGGTTAAATTTGAGTTGAATGTGACATATAATAGTGAAAAACCTAACATTCAGGGGAGGATAACTCAAAAATTTGAATGATATCCTATTTTTTCACATGTTTGTCTTAGTGAAATATTCTATAATCATGCAAAGTTTTAGAAAATTATCATGGCTAGTTTTAATTTGCATCCTTTGTCTATATAGAAAATAACTGCATTGTGCACATATGCCTTAAAAAAGTGTTATGAAATCAAAAAGTCAGTAAAATTGTTTAAATGATGTTGCTAAATAACGTTTGTCATAAATTGTACCAATTGAATTGTAATTTGCATTTTGATATAATAATTGTATTTAATTTAGAAACTTTACCTCCTGAATCCCATCTCGAATCTGGAACATCATTTTTTTATGGTGAGGCCTACATTCCATAATGTCCAATGAGCCTTGAGGTTGGCTACCTGGTACGAAAATTGTAATAATAATAATCTAAATGCACAAACGTTAAAAAATGTATCAAACTATCATAAATGAAGAAACACTTTTAGCTGCTGAAAAATAATAACAGTTTCTATTAATATAAATAAAATTAATTATTAAAATTTAGTAAGTAAGTGTAAATATGAATACACATACTTAATTATTTTATTATTATTATTATTATTGCAGTTCATACAGTATTTTTTTCTCTCTAATACGTGAATAATATTACTTATGAAATTATACATTGCATTCCTTATCCTTTACAATATTACTGTTATTAGACAGACAGACGGACGGACGGACGGACGGACGGACGGACGGACGGACGGACGGACAGACAGACAGACAGACAGACAGACATATAGATAGATAGATAGATAGATAGATAGATAGATAGATATGCTACCCGTTATAACACCACAGTCTGAACATGATTTCTCGTGGTTTATTTGCTCTCTAGCACAGTCTTGACATAACTCGTGACCACATGCTAATTCGACTTTTTGGGTCCCTGAACCGCATTTTGGACATAGCCATCTACTCTGTTTAATTACATCAATGACACACATCATATCATTAATATAATTTAGCAATTGTTTAAAAACAAATCAAAGAAAAATAGATATTAATTCACGATCGATAGAAACCCTATTTAAATATAGAGAAATTAAACCACTAATCTGCAATAGTGAAGTAAAATAACTCTGCATACCTAAAATATAAATGTTTAAGTTAGCCCTGTATATAAGCTAAAGGGGGTGTTTCATTCATGGGAAGACACTATTTCTATAGATGCATATATCTGTGAAAATTGAGAAAATGGTAAGGCGACGCAACTATAGTATAGTATTGATCAATAATGTCAATTAAAACATGCACGTCCATTATACACATGTGGAGCCTTGTTTCTAGCTGAAATATCCTCTGACTGCTCATTTGTTACTTGGTTGCGATCAAGTTTACTGTGTGTGCATCTGGATTCCGTGACATATCACGAGTCAAACGTTCGGGACCAAAGGACAGATGGACATATTTTTCTTTAGGTACGAGTTAATATATGCATTCATTAGAGTAGCCAGATGGAGTTTCATTCACAAAGGTCATAATGCATTCCAAAGATAACAACTATTTTGCAATGACTAATTTAAAAAGCTTTTCATACCTTAGGTGTATTAAGTTTCTGCAAAGTTAAAATATTGCATGTATTAAGATAAATATGCATTAAATGATAAATTGTGTTTCAGTCGAGTAATACCATCTCATGAATATACATGGGTATACGACTTTGAAAATTGACCTTACTTTAATAAAGCTAAAAGCAACATCGCAAATATAGGAGAAGGGAATGATTTAAATGAAAATATACCTGTCCCTTCCTAGGCCTTGCGGTCATGCTTTTAGCTGAAACTTCTCCTGCCTGCTTATTTTTCATTTGGTTTCGGATCAGTTTGCCCAGTCCTTCTGGATTCTGTAATGTATCGCGAACCAAATATTCTGGTTCAAAGGTATACCTTTGAATTCTGTTTTTCATTTCTATGTCTCTACTATGCCTTTCCCATGCTTCTAGTTGTGATTTGGCCCTATGGACGAGAGTAAACAGCTGTGATTTCTTGTTGCCATTTTTCAATGCATCATATTCAGCTTCAACATCAGATATATTCTTTAAAATAGTTCTACAGGAGACGGAAATTTCATCCATAGCTTTCATGTCTGCTTCCTTCTGTATCCTTGCCTCTTTTTCGATGACTTTTTCTAAGGCGTTTAATGCTTCTACAATTTCGGATTTGTATTTTCTGAGGTTGCTCAATGCCACTTGGTATAGTTTGTCTACCTCTTTTTTATTTACACCCGATTCGTTTAGAAACCCATTGATGGTTGCTGATAACTCTTGAAGTTTGATCTTAAATGAATCACACAGCTGGTTTGCCTCTTTTTGAAGACTTATTTCAGATATCAACTGTGTCCCAGAGCACGATTTGTGCATAAGTGTAATACAGTCCATACATCCAACCACTTTGTGATCTTGACAATAATACTTAACCAGTTCCCCACGATGTTTATCGCACCTATCAATGCATTCTTCTTCCTGCTTGACTGCTACAACATTTCCTTTTGCAGGCTTAGTCTTCGGCATTTTATCTCCCTCAAGAAGCACATGGTCTTTTAGACCAAAACGCTTATGAAACTTAACGCATGCTTGGCAGAAATAATACTCGCAGCCGAGGCAGTATGCGACGGCCTTGAGATGTTTGCCTTCCTCTCTGATACATGGCTCACATGTCAGTTCATAGAAGCTCTGGGAACCGGCGACTGAGTCATCCACCTCATCTTGCTTTCGACCAGACACCTCCATTGTCCAACCTAGTAAATAAATTGTAAACGTAAAACAACCAATAAAATGCACGTTATGACAATGGTATAACATACATAAATTGATTCTATTGAACAGGCATTTTCTTGTCAAGGTGAACATGTTATTTATATTTTACCCCTTAATTACGCCATAAATATTCACAAACAAATTTATGGCGTGAAGAGTATTAATTTGCTGAAATTAAAACGGTATATGAAATAATAGATTTTTCTTTGCCAAACATACTGTGAATAAACTGTGTTATAATAATGTATGAGCACACGGGGGAGACCGTGATCAATAGCTCCTATAGGAGCTTTCTGATCAGGATCTGTTTTGTTTGCCAATGCGTCAAAATCAGTCTATATGCAGTAAAGTATTTAAGGATTATCAATTAAAAATCGTTCATATTTTACACGATAATAAAATATTGTATTATTTCTGCACATATATACAGTATACAATAAAGCGATTCAAATAACCCAAACGTGTTATGATCTTGTAGGAGAAAATGTATCAAGACGGAAAAAGAAAATTCAACGGAAGCATCAATAATCTAAATACACTTGTTGAATTAACATGGGTTTGGATTGTAAATGCTGCCCATATGGCATACCTTAATTGTTGATCTAAAAAAATGTAAATTTAAAAATATAGTAAATACCTTTATTTCACTTAGTTTCTATTTTTGCTATATCCTAGTTTTAAATCCAGCAGTGAGTAAGGAAGCTCATTTTGTCTTTCTTATTTAAAAAAAGTTAAATAGACAACTGACTTCATAGTGTCATAATTAGATTTCTTTGAGCAGCAAAATATTTACATGGTTGTCTCAAATTAGACTTTGCGAAAACTTTTCCTTCTTCACAGGACATTGCGACAGGTAAACACAAATTTTTTACCTGTCGCAACAAATGTTTACCTGTCGCAGCAACTTTTACTTGTTGCGACATATTTTTACCTGTTGCAATGTTTTAAACAGCATTTAGTAAGAACTTTCTTTTAGATTCTTTACACTAATTTTATATTCATTCATTTTTTGCTATTTTTAGATTTTCTCTGTTGTCCTTATCAGCTGTTCAAAACTCACAAACATGAAAAAATGTGAGACCTGCAAAATAAGTACATATGTAGGAATAAACTCTACCCCATTACAAATAGAAATTATTTTTGCACAGAGAAGATCATAAAATGCTATGCAATAACTTAAGTTCTGTAAGTTGTGTGACCATAATGAGGAAATAAGCCGAAAAACTATCCCTGAAAGCGTCTGTTATTGTCAGGAGCTCTCTTCTTTGGTTCGTTGCTAGAACTAGCAGGCAATTTTTGTCCGGCATAGCACCATCAGAATATCTAAAGTCATTGACAACAAAATCTAGATTTAATTGTTTACGATAATAAATATTGAAATAATAAAAATTGAACCTGATAATAAATTAAAACGGGTATGACTTTGTTATTTGATTATGGAATGCGAATAAAAAGAAGGAAAAAAACACAATCTTTCGTGAATGCATCGTCTGCCATGTTGTTGATTGCTGACCGATAAAGACAGAGTTTCCCGCATGGTTTCCATTACCAAAGATATAAGTATGTACATTGCGGGGAACCATTCGCAATCGTAACTGCTTGGCCATCTCAGACAGCCGATAATCATTACATAATCGCTAAAAAAAGCAAAGGAAACTGTTTTTCGAAGAAAGTGAAAGTAATTTTCCGAAAATGAAACGGTGCTGTATGGATTTTTTCATCGGACATTGTGTCCGACAATAATAGGCGCTTTCGTCGGTCAAAATGGAAATATACCGGACATGTCCGACTGACCGACGGACATTCGCATTGACTGAGTCAAATACCGGATACTCTATTTAACATAAGACACGATCTGCCCTTATAAACATGACAGTGATTTGTTCTTCGTTTACATTTACGCTAGAGTTAATCTCTACTGAGATCCGCTCCGGTTATATTTTTCGTTCTGGCCTCCGCTGGATCTCTACCCAACCCTTATATAAAAGCTTCGGGAAATTTACACCAATACCCCTAACTCGTTTCGGCCGTTCAAATCGATTGTTTTCGGATGCACACCTAAAAATCCACGCATGTCTAGTAAGAAGACATATTTTTCTTTCCATTTCATACAACATCATTGTCTTAGCTTGCCGATTTCATGAAATACGGTGACGGAAAACACCAAACCGCTCACCTCATAGATTTAAACAGACATTTTGTAAATATTGATCACGTGACTAGTGGCGAAACAGTTTAAACTACAGCTCCGTTCAGTTACGACTGTTCAACAGCAAAAGGTAAATGCTCTTTGCCAATAAGTCGGCCCTGGCAAAGTCAAAGAAATTTTGCTGTATAAAACGATTTTTCAAAAGAAAGTTTATGTGAAATACGTTCTATTTACTATAGATCGAGAAAACCACACACCGCTCTGTACCGCATAACCCGCGAATTGAACCTAACTGTAGTTATCCAATCACGGATTCGTCACGTGATAACCATCGCATGTAAACAATATGGCGGTTTAAACGACGAGTTTGGAGGTTTCGTGAGTCTGTAGCTGTAAAACTGGTGAAATCGGTAAGCTAAGGCAATGATGTTGAATGAAATGGAAAGAAAAATATGTCTTCTTACTAGACATGCGTGGATTTTTAGGTGTGCATCCGAAAACAATCGATTTGAACGGCCGAAACGAGTTAGGGGTATTGGTGTAAATTTCCCGAAGCTTTTATATAAGGGTTGGGTAGAGATCCAGCGGAGGCCAATACGAAAAAAAATAACCGGAGCGGATCTCAGTAGAGATTACGCTAGAGTCAGAGAGAGGATACTTTAGAATAACACAATTACAGATAATATAACTTTTTATACCAAAAAAAATAAAAAATAAAAATTGGTAACATAGCGTTTCCTGATGGTTGATAACTTTGTATATGTTTCCTTGAAATTAACATAAAACCACCTAATACACAGCAATAAGCTATTGTTTGTGACACTTACGAAATGTTTAAAAATGTAATTTTATTTACAAGACAGTTTCGCAGCAAATATCTTATGTTCATATTTGAATTGATTACGGTATGGCAACAATTAAAAATGTATTCATTTTAAAATCGCTTTATATGGAACAAAATATGAATCATTCTAAAAAAAGGGGAAGTATATACTAACACCTTGACTTATTTAGATACACTTGGTAATAATCTTCGTACAAACACAAAGACTCCCGAAATGTCTTTCTGTTCAACTTTAATGCACTTCCCCGGGTGTGCACACTACCCTTTATCTTTATTGATAAGATAAGTATGCTTGTGCACTTCATCAAAATCTTACCAAACATTACAGTGTACATACTCGACACGTCATTGTCCTGATTCAATAACAAATTCTGTGTATTTTAATAAATATTGTAACCCGATTCACACCTTTCGCTCTAGACAGAAAGAAGAAAAAATTCTGTGTGTAAATTCGCAAATACACAAAGGTCGCAGACATTTACAAAAACAAAGTAAAAAGCCGATATACAAATTGATGTCCATTTTGCAATTTTTAGGGAACAGTAAATTTAATAACATTGATAAAAGAGGATGATTTGATGATTTGAAAATAAATGTAATACTCATTTCCGTCTGTCATTTGTATGGTTTGAGTATCGAATTCATACGTTATTTGGCTGGAAGTTTCTGCAGTTCTAGAATATAGTAGAAATGTAAATTGACAATATCGGATAAGAATCGAAAAAAAACAATGCATGTCTATCTGTATTTTGTTGGGTATTCAACCACGCGTTTCTCATTCAGTTGCGCATAATTATACTCCATCATTATAAAATAGTATTCACCTGAACTCGGAACTTTGGATAAATACACATCATGTCATAGTGGTTGATTATTTCTTAAACTGCATCGAACGATATGGTGTGACTATGATTTATATTATATATTAATCCATTGTTTCAACCGATCTAGTCAAAATTGAAACATGGGGTGCTGTATCACATTCTTGAATTTGAATTATACTACAACAAGGTTTTACCAACATGTACAAATCGAATTGTGATAACATTATTTTATTAGTTATAAAGTGTCTTAACAGGTTACATGACTATTTATTCCCAGCTAAGGAAATAAATGTCACCTGAGCTGCTAGAAATGATGTGCTAAACATTATTTGATCGTTGTTTATTGCTGAGTGTATTTTGTCATGCTAATGACTCTACGACATGAATAAAACAACTTTAAAAGTGAGAGGGGACTTGCAGAACAGAAAAAAGTTACATAAAGATAAGTATAAATGTCGTGTATATTGTATGGTGGCATATATCTGCCAGCCACTCATCCATTTAGCTATGTCGAAACTTTTCTGAAAAGGTGTCTAATATCCAGTTACTATATGATAAGTAGAACATTTTTAAATTTATCCACTTATGTATCTTAACAGGACAAAACTGTCTGTTAGTGCCCACTACTGCAAACCACATGTTCACTTTTGATTTTTTTCCAGATAATTATGTGAAAAAAAAGGTTGTTACCTACGGTAGTATATTTTTGCCAGCCACTTATCCACTTAGCTATGTCGAAACTTTTCTAAAGCAATGTTACATATTCAGTTAGCTGGCAAGTAGAAAACGTTCGTGTTGTTCCTTCTAGGTATCTTAAGACAAAACTGCCTGTTAGTGCCCACAACTGCCAGTCATATATTCACTTAAAATAACTGAATATCTCGCTTTTTTTTTCTTCAAAATAGTCAGTTAAATTATGTGGATAACAAGCATTTTTCATATAATTATCTGGAAAAAAACATGATAACCAGTTAACCTAAGTAAATATGTGATTGGCAGTAGTGGGGACATAATTTAACTGATTAACTTGAAAAAAGGCGAGATATCCAGTTATTTTAAGAGAATATATGGCTGGCTTGCAGTAGTGGTTCTGTCCTGTTAAGATACCTGAGAGGATAACATGAACGTTTTCTACTTGCCAGATAATAACTGAATATATGATATTTTTTTCAGAAAAGTTTCAGCATAGCTAAGTGGATACGTTGCGGGCAGAAAGATGCCACCATATTAACTGGATAGCATGCCTTTGTCCAAATACTTATGTGAAATATATGCACATAATTTAACCGACTAAATTGACAAGAAGCACAATATCCAGTTAACTTAAGTGAACGTACAGTAGTGGGCACTAAAAGGCAGTTGTTGTTTTTATGTTACGACACCAAAGCGGATAACACGGAAGTGTTCTACTTGCCGTATTATGGTGGCATATTTCTGCCAGCCACTTATCCATTTAGCTATGATGAAACTTCTCTGAAATATTGTCATATATTTTTTTTCCAGATACAATATTGGACATATCGAGGTTACTAAACTCAAGTTTGTTTTAAATGCCTCGTTTCATGAAAATATCAAAAAGAAACCGAAAGTGGCATATATAACATGATAAAACACAATTGTTAAATTAGAGTAAAAATACAATTAAATCGTAACTTATAAAAAAAAACCTTTCTTAAATGCAATATAGTGGTTGAAAACGTCTTTGAAAAACATATAAAATTACCTCAGACTTAATCAAGATGTCTGCCCGACATGGCCAAATATACAGCTTGACAAGAGTTAGTCTGGAGTACCTTCCCCTTATTACTGAAAGTCGGGAACCAGACTAGACAAGTACACGGTCGTTTTGTGTGCTATGTACACGGAAGACAAGTGAAATATATTTACTAAAGCTATACGTTTATAGAATTTATAATGTTGAATAGATTGTTTGTATACTGCAAATCTAACGGGAAAAAAATAGAAATAACACTGAAAGTTAAAACCGAATAAATATAGATTTTCATTCTTTTTCTCAACAATCTTAAACAACTGTTTTGTGCCCTAGGTCTATTGTGAGTCACGTGCATGTTTCATAATAAACTTTATATGCGTTTAATGTATAGATCAAATGTATATTAATCCACCTAATCAAAGCGCATAAAGCTAAATAAATATTGTCGACAGGATTTATATGCTGAACTAGATACACATATGTAGTAAAACTTCAGCGTTTAAGCAGGGTCGATCTTGCGATCTTGATAGGGGCAAAGGTTGTGTGAAGCCATAGGACACGTTTTCCGGCAACACTGGTAACTAGAACGGCTGGATCCAGAATTGTTTAACTGGGGGGTGGGTTGGGGTTTGGGAGATTTCTGAAGGGTATCTTGAGGAAAATTTGATTTTTTTTTTAAAGTTAGTCACACATATCGATAGATAGGCGAAAAATACTATCAAATGCCTTGAAACTGGCAGTTGTGGATTCGAATCCCAGTAGTTGTCAAACGTTTTGTTTTCTTTTCTTTTCTACATATTGGTCATTATCTGCATTGGTAAAAGTTGGAAGTTGAAAAAAAAAGAAGAAAATCCTGATTGTAGCAATATTTTACAGTTTATTAGTTTCCTACCGGTGTTTACACCGGATGGGGACTATAGGTTTGCCCTTTGTATGTCTGTCCGTCCGGAAATCTGGATCCCGCGATAACTTAAAAGCTGTTTTAAGATAATATTATATTACGTTTCCCCAGTATGTGTCAATTAAATTTAAAAATGTACAAACAATCGACACGCGGGAGGGACCCACACCTTTTGCATCCGTCCGACCCTAAAACGTACGCCTGAATTTTTTTCTTGGAATCTCTGTGTGAAGACTGCTTTCAGATCGACAATAAGACAGTCAAGATTAAAAAGTTCGAACCTAATACCAACAATTATTTCTTTCAACGTTTTTGACAAAAAAAAAGGTTTAAGGGATTTTTTCTTGTTCTTAAACAAAACTGTCATTTCCACTGCTGAGTCCAAAACTGATGATTATTCAAAGCATTCGCTAATTGATAGTGTAATCTATAGTGTCCCTTTTTTTTTTTTTTTTTTTTTTTATGGGGGTGAAGGTTGGGGTCCAAAAAACATTTATTAAACATATTATGCCAGTTTATGATTGAAAATGCACGATAAACCCATATTTCTTACCCTATACCCCATTACCAGAAGAAGTAAAATAATTCCCATTCCCCCCCCCCCCCCCCCCCCCCCCCTGTTAATACAATTGTACTGTTAATACAATTGTAGTCAAACGCGTTTGCACAGCAGTTATTCAATAACATGGATTTGCGCAGGTAAAAAATAAAATTATATATGTTAATGCTTACTTTAAGGCTCAATCCCGCTTGGCATTTTTCGCCTCGGGGATGTACCCCCGATGGAAACTAATGAGCCAAGGGAGGCGTCGTGAACAGGTTCCTCGGTGTCCCCGCTAAGTTTCGAGAGCGTCGCGAGCCATGTAGAGTCATAGGGAACAACAAGCCGGGAAAGCATTCACGGAGCTTCCGCGAAATATTTCTTCCTCCGAGGAATCCCCTAGGCTTCGATGATGTCTCGCCGAAGTATCAGGGGGTGGCGGTTGCGGAGCATTCTGGGATATTCGAAGGTTCGGCGACCTTTCTGTGACACATTCCAGATCTTGTGGTTGAATCGAATCTTAGAATAATCGCATACATATCGGCAAGTGCACTCTGAAATATGTTGCTGTTTTGAATTTAGGCTGCGACGGTCAAAGAGGCGATTGGACATTGCTGGGGGCATCCTCATAAACCCCCTAAAATATTCCCTTGATTTTGTCTCTTAATTCCACCATCAAATTCTCAAAATCTCCATAATCGTCCCCGAGACACCTAGGATGGTTCGCAGGTACTCAACAATACATCTAATCTACGGGGATATTCACTAGATGATTTCAAATTCGGTGAGACCTCGTGTCACCGATCATCGGAGAAGATCCGCTAGAACTTTCCCGAACATCGGGAGCCAACCCCGATAATACAAAGCCATTGTCCATAGCCAAAACATGAGTGAACGTTCAACGGACCGATCCCGAAGCCTAATTGGTGCCATTGAGAGAATATTTGGCCTTCAAGTTTCAATATATATATATATCGGATATATATATCGGATTTAAAGAAAATAAAACTTTTCCTTTTATCCCCAAATATCCTTCAGAATGCATTTCCATCACACTGAAATCATTTTTTTTTTCTCGGGAGAATGCCCCCGGACTTCCCAAGCATTCACATCACATTTAGAAAAATGTATTAAATATTGGTGTGATCTTTTAAGAATTTCTGACACTAGATATCAAATTATATATATATAATGTCGAAATTGCATGATGATTTAGGCAGAAGAACAAACTGGGACACGAGAGTAAAATAACTTTTACTTAGATTGGATTTGAATTTGTTTGGATATCCCCAAGAGGTTAGATATGTAAATTTATTATTTTACAATTCAGACAAAGATTAGAAGATTGTAATTTTGAAAATTCTTTTTGAGTTTGATTTTTACAAAATCATGATAGAAAAAGTTTATAAGAACCTGAAAAGTATCTTTCGATTAACTTTCCTTTCAAGTTTAAAAGAAGTTTAGCACGTTTCAGACGTTCAGACCATAGATTTAATATTGAAATTGGACGATATGCGGGAACTGATAGATATTACAAACATGTAACTTCTGTTTGACCAATCTCAAAACCCATATTATAGAGGATGAATGAATTTCATGTAATTTTAATGCATTAAGTTTGATGACATGAGACAATATCTATTTTGGTATAATGTGGGCAAAAAAAATAATTTGCAAAATGTGTTAAACAGTAACAATATTATTACAATCAAGAAAATAAGTACTTAAAATTATACTTATAATTTATACTTTAATATTTTTTCTTGAGTCTCTACCTGTCGCTGTCGTAAGCAACCACATATGACATACATTCCATTATCATGGCAAAGACCTGATAAGCTATATGATATGTCTTTGATCACGGCAAAAGACGGTTTGAAAATCGTAGCTCTGTATTTTTCAATTGTAACATGATGTATTGCTGTATTGTGGACCGGTGGCCTTTATTTACAATAACACATCTTGTATCTTGTATCCGGAAATAACCAAATAACCATGATATAGGCAAGGAGAAACCATTCTGATTAAAGTTACCACTCTGGTAGCATTTCATTCAGTTATCAATTTGATTTAGATTTTGTCAAACTGTTGTTTGTGCGACCCTTTTCTTTCTTTCTTTCTTTCTTTCTTTCTGTATTTATTTATTTATTTTGCGTGTTATATAACGTAGTTTACTGATTACTTGACAAAAAGCTTTGTATCATTTATATTTTCGTCGTGTTAATGGTGCCTAAGTAGGACATTAGACCGTTTTGGTAAAGTTGTTTCGTAAAAATACATGCGTGTAAAATAAACATAACACCGATCGATCTATGTATCTTAGACGCTCCGTTTTCAGCACGTTTTTTTTTTGAGATGGAGTTTGCGAGAAGTCAGCTCGAAAAGCATGGGTGGAAAGATGGTATATATTAATATATTCAATTGTAGTAGAAAGTCGAAAACAGTGTGTTTCTTGGACTTTAGTTTTATGACATTTGAATTAATCGTCAAATCAAATTTATGGAGAAGAACAAGATAAGATTCAGGAGATACGTACATCTTCCGTTCTAATCCTTATTTGATTGTTTGTCTATACTATCCCCGAGTGCTCAAACTGCGCGACTCTAAGATTTAATTAGGAAATGCAACATAAATAAAATACATAGAATAAAAACTGTTAAAGTACCAATTAATTCTATCAAATTCACATTATAACCCCCAAAAAAATTCTTTTACCGGTATACATAATTATTCACTCGAAAATAACTTTTAATATTTACGAGTCAAATATTATGGGGAAGGTATAAAAGCTGACCAGGCCTGCTGACCATTGGGGTATAAAAAGCTGACCAGGTATCTGCTGACCAGCATAGACCACATATAATGAATAGCCCCCAGGGGCAATATAAATAAGGGGTAATAAAATAATATGTCATCATTTTGTGTGGTCCTAACTCTGTCCCCTAGGTGATGTCATAGCAGTTGTGAATTGTACACACATGACTTCCATTTATAAATATGTAAACACAGTAGATGGAATTGCCTAGAAACTCTTATTTTAAAAAATTGAGTGTAAAGGGGACATTCTTTGTGGAAATCATTTTGTATTAAGAAAAAAAACACATAAAAAGAGTGGTGCAAGATAAAAAATGCAACATCTATCTGTTTAATTAAAAAATTTTATACAAAAAAACATCAGGATAAAATATAAACAAATTCGTAGAAATCAGTATGACTGACTTGCAGTTGAGCTAGTTTTCATATGATAACCTAGTCCTATAATATGCCATGGCTTTGTGATATTTTCTTTCTGTGGCAAAGCGACGTCATATCAAAAAGCCTCCAAAACATAGTGCTTACCATTCTGCGGTAAATTCAGTTAAAGCCGTTATCACACTATAATCAAATAACTGCACCTAAAACTAACGTAAGTAGGAGAAAAAAAAACTTATTCCATAGAAAAAAAAAAACAAAAAAAAAAAACTTTAAATGACAATGTGTTCTCAAACTAAGTCCAACACGTAATTACCGCAGGTTATCAATTCAACTCATGATAAGGAATCCGTTTTTTTTCTTTTAGACAAAACTTAACACAACTTTCGTAAACAGCAAAGTTTGATTCCTATGACTGATGACTTTGACATTGTCATAAAGATATTTTGTTTTGAAACATTCTCATATAACTATTAAAATTATAAACATGATTTGTATGTGCATGATAATTCCCTATTAAAATTTTCTTCTGTTCTGATTCTTAAAATTCAATTACCCTCAGTAATGTTTTTTTCTTGAATGAAGAGGCTGTTTACATTTTATGAATTGGTTTAAATGAATGCATTTCAGAATAATCTTGTACAAATTTTAGCAGATTTCTAGTGTTGAATTTAATCATATGATGATAAAGTTATCACTGAAATTATGAAAGTTGAGGCTTCTCTTATATGAGTTGATGTTACTTTGCCAAATTAAAAAAGAATATCACCAAGCAACGTAATACGGGCAGATCAGGATGTTTGCTCATACAATATTCACACTGTAATAATCACAGTATGTATAGCAAAAAAAATCAAAAAAAAAAAAAAAATCATACACCATTTAAAGTTAAGTTGATTTATATTCATCGAGTCAATAATTTGTACATGCATATTCATTCAGTTAAATACTGGTTCTGGTTGCCATGTGGTTAATCTCAATTGAAATCCTCACTGGTGGGGGCAAATACGAAAACTAAAATTGGTTCGGATTTCAATAGAAATTAGCTGAGTGGTTAAAGCATATGGCCCAGAATCGGGAGGTTGTTGGTTCGATCCCTGGCCACGATGTACAGAAAGTTGTAAAAAATAGTACTTGAATAGCTCCCTTGCTTGGCACTCAATTTATAAAGGCAGAGCTCTAGATAGCATGCGTATCTGCGTAAATTATGAATGTTTTATATTTTATGAGTAACAAATATATGCATACATTTTGCAGTACTTTAGCATTACTCATCACTCAAAATTTTCATGTGTAATTTCTCCTCTTGCCAAAAAATTATCTGGAGCTCTGTAAGTGTAGTTCCAGGACTGGTTGGCTGAGTGTTAGGATATATATAATTATATATATGTACTGGGTGTGGTATCATATTTATATAATATTTATAAATAACAGAGCAGAACATAATCTTTAACACTCTGTTTCAATATTTCGGCTTTAAAGCCTTTATCAAGTCATTCGCGTAATATTGCCATGTGGCAACACTAACTCTATAAAAAAGCTAAATTTAAACAAGACAAAACAAAACACAGTTTAACAGTGACTTCTAGGAACAGAAAATTAGTTATGTCTTTAAATTTCAGATATTGAATTTACATTCAATTTTGCCCTCTTTTTTCCTACTTTCACACAAAAATTTTCCATATTGGAGAGGATAAATCTTAATTTTGACTGATTGCAGAGTGAGGCCTGATATAAGAGAGTAATGTAACACAGTACAGTCAGTACAGTAAGTGCTTCTCTGTATAATTATATAAAACTTAGTTGGTTTCTACTTTACTCAAAGAACTCAATTATTTTTACAGGCACTCAATCAGTTTTGAAAGTAAAGGGTTATTATTTATAATCAATTAGCAATTTAGGCTTATATGTTTTTGGTCCTCTAGTCGCTATGTCTTTTTAGTGTAGACAAAATCCTAGAAATGACTGGAATAAGTTCAGAAAATGTTTTCTCTCCTTCCAGGACAAGGTCTCGGGAGATCAGAACATGGCATCAAAGAGGCAATTAAAGTTACCTTAAAACAAGACAAGAGAGGGGTAAGTACAGTATGATATCCCGTCCTGACGTGGTTTCACATTTCAAAACATGCTCAAGTTGAGCTATTAGCATGCACATTTACTCCCTGTAGAGGGTTTTAACCCCAAAATTGGCCAAGTAACACCAAAATTGTAGGGACTCTATATAAAGGGTTGAAGTTCAGAAAAAAAACAGCAGTTGTACCCCCAATTTCAAAAAACTCATTGGGCACCCTGTGCTGTTGTGATCACCTGAGTACCATTATTATGTCTCCCCCATATTTATATAGGGGATACATTCTGTTTTTGTGAGAGTTGTCTGTCTGTCACACTTTTTACCCGAAGCATAACTCAAAAAGTATAAAAGCTATTACTTCATGCAAATCCTCACAGGTGGGTAGATCTCATGGAGGAGAAGTGTCATGCACAATAACTGTAACTCTGCACATCATATTTTTGGAGTAATGGAGTTATAGAGCTTTGTTAAATTTCATACTTAATTTTTGTTCAGAGCATTACTCATGCACTATGTGAAATATAACCTTGAAACTTCATAGGTGGACAGATCTCATGGAGAAGTGCAGTGCACAAGAACTGTAACTCTGCACATCATGACTTTGGAGTTATTGCACTTTGTTAAATTCCGTACTTAATTTTTATCCGGAGCATTACTGCAAAGTTACAATCATATTGTATCCTAGCTACACCAGGCATACCTGTTGCTAATCATCTTATGGGTAACATTATTCTTTTACAAATAAAAAATAATAATATATTCCTATTTCAAGTCACTGTTTGCAAAAAGTGAGCTAATGTTTTGGTAGCTGAAATCATGGTACATGTAGATCTACTACTTTTTCAAAGCAAATAAAGCAGACTGATGAGAGTACAAAATGTACTCTTGTGCATATGTCACTGTGTGCCTCAGTGTGTGTGTGTGAGGGGAAGGTGGGCCGGGGTGGGTAGGGAGTGGGGTCAGTGAAAACAAATCTCTAGTTGTTCATATGGCTTCTCCTATGAAACAACTGGGCAGAAATTGATGAGACTTGGCATGGAGGACCCATGACTGGCATGAGTAGATCTTTACAAAATTTGCTAAAATAACATGACCTGTGCTGAACATTGTTACCATGACAACCCATTGAATTTTATTTAAAAGTCTAAACTCAGTGGTCTGAAATAACTGCTAAAATAAATGAGGCTTCCAGATGTAACCCATTAAGAACATTTCAAAATACCATTGGTTAGGAATAAATTTCATCAACAGGCTTTTTCTCACCATTTTGCGAATGGTACTTTGCCAGTGAAATTAGGAAAATTTGTGCAATTTTGGTACAAATTGGGAATTTTATACACCAGATATTCAACTATGCATCATGAAAATGGGAATTATTCTTGCCGATTTGGCGATTAAAAAACCACTATTAAGGGTCTTGAATGGTACATTTATCGGAGATAAACATACCTAGAAAAAGCCCTGGTTGAGCATATTAATCATTAATTTTGCTTATGGACCAAAATTGCTAAAACAAAGTAAAGGAGGATTCAAGAGAATTGGCTAATTCTCTTATATTATTTACATGTATATTTGAATTTTTCAAATCTTCATTTCTGAAATTGTTGGTCATAGTTCAGTGAGATTTAGCTAAGATAATTCCCTCAAAGCTCATAAAAGAATAAATTGTCTCAAGGATGATTCTTTTTAAAATGAGGCTTGCAGTGGTGAAACTGTTCATACTTGATTAATCATAAGTAGATCATAGTAAGAGGGTTGGAGGGGCCTCAGTGGCTGAGAGTTTTAAGTCGCTGGCTTTCGCACTCACTCAGCCCCTCACTGCGTGGGTTCAATCCCGACAGGAATATTCCGATTTTCATGTGAGGAAGCCTTCCAGCTTGCTTGTGGTAGGTCGGTGGTTCTACCCAGATGCCTCAGTGCATTATGGGTCTTCCTCCACCTGTAATTAGCTGGACATCGCTATATGACTGAAATACTGTTGCAGCAGCAGTAAACTCAAAAATCAATCAATTAAGAGGGTTTAGAATTTAAATCGGGTCGCTATTGAAGGTCACCAGGTGAACTGAACCCTAATGAGTGAAACTGATAGGTGTCTTCCCTACTGAAAATGCCTTTTTCCGAAAGTTGCAACCCCAGGATGATTTGTTTTCCTAAAATCAAGAAAATGGCAAAATCTGCACACACACCCCCCACTCCCCCCCTCCTTAACATGTTGATAAGGCCCCTTTCCCGTCATCTGTCAAAAAAAAGCCTGCCAAATATTATTCAATACTTAAACCTGAGGACATGAAAGAATTACCATTATTATACCTCACCTAGTGTAGTGGGGGCGGGGGGCTATATATAGGAATCACTATGTTTGTCTGTCGGTTGGACGGTTCGTCTGTCCTGAAATTTTTTGTCTGAGCTCTAACTTGACAATGCCTTGCTGAATTTCCAAATGGTTTGGCACAAATGTTCACCATTTTGAGACGGAGTGTTGTGCAAAAGAACCAGATTCTAGCTTAAAGGTCAAGGTTATACTAAGAGGTCAGTAATAGAAAATCAGTTCCAATATGCTTGTCCGGGCTGTAAATTAACAATGCCTCGCTGGATTTCCAAATGATTTAACACAAATGTTCACATTATTATATGTTTTTACAGGTTGGGCATGATGCTGGTGAGGAGTTCACATTTCACTGGTGGGACCATT
Source organism: Solen grandis (assembly GCA_021229015.1). Classification (NCBI taxonomy): domain Eukaryota; kingdom Metazoa; phylum Mollusca; class Bivalvia; order Adapedonta; family Solenidae; genus Solen; species Solen grandis. The sequence goes on along the minus strand of JAIFHC010000625.1, from coordinate 8,091 downwards.
TGTTCAATAAAGCAGCAAACTCCATCCAGGTGAATTCAACACAGGTACGTATGTTGGTTTCAACTTAATTATGAATTACCGTAAAGTGCCATAATTTTTATTATGTAATGTGCATTTATTTGACTCCTATGCTTTCAATCTGACTTGCAAAAAGCAGTAGACCATTTTCACCTGCATTTGCAAAGCCACCAGCGGCAGCGACAGATGTTGGACTCTTCGTGATACAAATAAGGGAAAGGAGTTTTTTTTTCTCCAAAGTTTTGAACCAAAAGTCAGGGTGCGCATTATACATGGCACTTTCAGTACTTAAAAAAAAGAAAAGAAAAAAAAGAAGAAGAAGCAGTTTTGTCTCGTACATCTTCTTAACTGCACAAGTAGTATAGCCATTGTTTTGTTACGAAAGTTAAAAGTGGGGGCATTTGTGTCCAATAGTCACATTTCTAGTGTTAAAACATATATATATGGCTAAGGAAATGATTTATGTCCACAAATGTTCACATTGCAAGTTTTGATAGACATAATTTAAAACTAGTTTTTAAAAGCGTCTTCTTTTCAGCCATTACTGCAGTGGGAAGCATCAGGTAAATACCCTCAAATTTAAATCATGTTTATTTCATTGTGCTAAGAGCAAAAAAAAAAGAGTTTGGTATGCAATTTACCTGTTGTGCTATTGTGATACCATTTTAAACAAGAGGGCCAAGATGGCCCTTGGTCGCTCACCTGAGAAAGATGATTGCTTAAGAAATAAAGATGCTTGAGTGTAAAAGTGAAATCTGGCTTTTTTTTATGGTGAAATGGGCATAACTCCTAAATTTACAAGTCAATATCAGTTATAATTGAACCCGATTGTGAGATTATGGGCATAAACATTGTCTTAAAGTTTAAAAATGATTGTTAAAAAAATGAAGTTGGTAGAGAATAAACAAAGTGAAATCTTGCATTTTTTTGTATTAAAAGGGGCATAACTCCTGACCTAAATGACCCATCTCAGCCACAATTGAACTCAATCGAGACATTATGGTCATTAACAATGTCATAAAGTTTGAAGATGATTGCTAAAATGATGAAGATGCTAGAGTGTAAACAAAGTGAAATATGGCTTTTTTTTATATTAAAAGGGGCATAACTCCTGACCTAATTGACGGATCTAAGCCATAATCAAACTTTATCGAGACCTTATGGTCATAACATGTCATAAAGTTTGAAGATGATTGCTAAAAGATGAAGATGCTAGAGTGTAAACAATTGAAATATGGCTTTTTTAATATTAAAAGGGGCATAACTCCTGACCTAATGGTACGATATCAGCCATAATCGAACTTGGCCGTGATTTTATGGTTATAAACATTGATATAAAGTTTAAAGATAATTGCTCATGAAATGAAGATGCTAGAGTGCAAACAATGTGAAATCTGGCTTTTTTGAATTTTAAAAGGGGCATAACTCCTGACCTAATGGTACGATATCAGCCATAATCGAACTTGGCCGTGATTTTATGGTTATAAACATTGATATAAAGTTTAAAGATAATTGCTCATAAATGAAGATGCTAGAGTGCAAACAATGTGAAATCTGGCTTTTTTTAATTTTAAAAGGGGCATAACTCCTGACCTAATGTTCCGATATCAGCCATAATCGAACTTGGCCGAGATTTTATGGTTATAAACATTGTTTTAAAGTTTGAAGATAATTGCTCATAAAATGAAGATGCTAGAGTGCAAACGAACAAATTGTGGACGACGGACGGACGGACGACGGACATTCATCGATCCTAAAAGCTCATCCTGAGCACACGTGCTCAGGTGAGCTAAAAACTGTGTTTTGACCACAGGGTGCCATTGAAAGATGGAATGCTTTTCTATCTAATTCAAGAATTTAAGTACTTAGCACTAAGTATTGTCGGGGGAAATCTAGCTTGATATACCACATTGTAACAGGGCACATCTGTGTGGTAAAATGTTAAAACTGTCTTCACCTCGACCTTTAACCTGTTTCTTGATTTTTTACCCGTTTTGTGACCTTTTGCCAGTTTTTGACCTAAAAACTGCTCATGGCCTTTGAACTGTTATTGACCTTAAAACTGTTCTTGACCTATAAACTACTCATGACCTATGAACTGTTTTTGACCTTTGACCTTGTTTATCACATGCAGGATGGTGTCGAGGTTCGAAACCTGGGTGACACTGAGCGCCAAAAGACAAGGAGGTCAAAGAAAACCTTTCAGGACAAGAGCATGCTTTACGGGCAGTTTGTAAAGGTCAGTTGGATTTAACATTTGTGCCGCCTGGAAAAAAAAAAAAGGAGAAAAACATAAATCTTGGTCATAACTTCTAAACTATCAATGCTTCTGTCATCATACATCACATACTTGTTCACTGTCACAAATGTGCAGTTGACTTATTTTGTATAACCTGCTTTACAGCAGAGGTGACACATGGGGATCACTTCTCCATTTTTCTTTCCATGTGTATGTCTGTCGCACTTCTTTCCGTCACACTTCCCTCAGCAGGTAACACATGTGTTCCAAGAAACACTTCTTTTTGTAGAGTCAAAGTGGTGAAGAAGGTGTATTGATCACCTGAGTGATAGTGTAGTTCATTTTGTACAGGGCGCCACGTTGTCAGATGGCCGGGAGGCGGAAGAACCTGCCATGGCGGAGACAAGCGTGCTTGAGGAACCGGAGGCTGAGGAGGTTAAGGCTCCTGTTTTGATGTAAGTAGGTCATGGTGAACAAAAGCAGTAGGTACAAAACTATGGACAGTCCCCTGTGGCCTAGTAGTTAGAGCATCCACTGTGGGAGGTCATGGGTTTGAACCCTGGCCGCGCGTCATACCAAAGTCGTAAAAAATGGTACTATATAGTTCCCTTGCTTGGCATTGAGCATATGAGGGCAGTTCCAGGACTGGTTGACCCAGGGTTAAGATAATGTGACTGGGTGTGGTATCATGCCACATGTCTACAGTGTAATACTGCAGTTTGGCAGCACTATATCTGTCTTAAGTAGACATAGTCTTCAATTGTCTGAAATACTGTCAATGAGACGTCAAACGCAACAAACAAAACTATGGTATTGTACAATACTGCGGATTTGAAGGTTGGGGGTTAAGACCTGATTAAGGGTAAGCATTTTTCATGACCTTTCCAAGAGCAAAGTACTGGTCCAACCAGGAACCGCCAAGAGGGATTGGTGATCTTGTTTCCTGATCAACATAAAGTTTATACTAAAATCCAGTTACAGTAGTTTTGCTTCAAGCCCTCAAAATATTCTATGTAGTGTTTTTCTTTCAATTAAATGATACCAAGTGATTTTGTTTTGTTTTTTTCTCTCAATTAAAATGATAGTGATTTTTTTCTTGTTTTTTTTTTTTGCTACATGTTGCTTTTTTAATGGAAAAATTAGCATTTTAGATAAAACATTGTGAAATTATAAGATAATGAAATTGTTTTAAATAATACATTTAATAAAATTAATTTAATTGTTTTTTTTTGGGGTGGGGGGGGGGGGAATACTAAACTAAACTGTTTAATTTGGTTAAACGCCTATTTCTATGATGAATACATATTCAATGGCGTTGTACATTGTATGCATAAAATATAAAATCCATAAGACATATACAAAACAACTTGAAAAATTTACATGATAAAAAAATATATATATACATATTTTAACTATGCAGATAATAATAACAGGGGAAAAAATCATATACATGTAGTACACACGAAAAAATATCATGTATTAAATCTCTAAAATGACATTAGCTGTTTTTAACATATTTTAAACATGTACTTTTAAAAAAAAAAAAAAATTATATACTATATTATCTAAATAATAAAATATAGAATTTATTCCAGTTCATGTCAGTATAATTTATGAAAAGCACCGCAATTAAAACAGTTTGTAAAAGTCCTTAAAATAGTGGGTTTTCAACTGTTTCTTAAACACGTCCAAGGATGTTGACTGTCTGATGGTCAATGGAAGTTGATTCCAAAGACTTGGACCTACAGTACTAAAACTTCTGTCATAAAATGTCTTTCGTTTGTTTAATGGAACGACATATAACAATTCTACAGTGTCTGAGGATCGTAATCCCACTCTTTTTGGAGTTTGTTTGGTTAAAAGTTCACTGAGATAAGATGGAGCATTTCCCACAGAGCAGTTATACATAAAACAAAGAATTTTGAAATGTATGCGGGCTTTGATTGGTAACCAGTGGAGATCAAATAGTGCTTTCTTGGAACTTTCATATTTTCCACGTAGTAAGACCAGTTTGGCACACATATTCTGGATACGTTGCATTTTATATAAGTCAGCATCTGCAGTTCCAAACAATATGGCATTGCAGTAATCCAGATGTGACATAACTAAAGAAAGAAGTAGAATTTTAGTAGCATCTTCGGTAAGATATTTACGAATATTTTTGATAGGAAAACAGGTAGAAATTTGTGTAAAAAAAAAAAGAAAGGAAAAAAACCCAGTTTTTTGCTATGGGAAACCACCTGTAAAAAGTAGTAAATTAACCAAAAGAAAAATCACTGGTACCAACATGTATTTAATTGTGTAAGATTGATTTCATCTTTCATGAATATTACTCAAACCCAAAAACATTTATGCCCCATAATAGAATATTCAATATTGTTTCTTATAGACCTGCCAATGAGGAGGAGATTTTCAAGAAATGTGGCGGGCGAACTGCACATAAGTAAGTAACAGATAACCAGTCCTGGTGGTCCAAGGGTCAATCACTTTTTCACTTTTTTTTTCACTCTTTGTGGGGTCAGGGGATGTGGGGGTGGGGGGAATTAGTGTTCCTTAACACTATAATGAGGGAAGTAACACAGCAAACCTTAAATACAACACCCAAGCAGAAGATTTCATGTCTTACCGTCATATCAATGTCCTCAGTGGCCTAGTGGTGAGAGTGTCAGCTCCGGAATTGGGAGGTCAAGGGTTCAAACCCTGGCAGCGACATACCGAAGTTGTAAAAAAATGGCATTGACATAGTTCTGAGGCAACAAATTTTTTACCCGTTTCAATACGCTACATTCATTCACCTTAAAGATAGGCTAGGTGCGCAGAGAAAATGGTAAAAAGAAATGAAGATAATTTAAAACAAATGATAGTTTTTGTATTAAGCAACTTTTGTTCCTTTATTTTTTCATTCATCATTTTTGTGTCGTCTGCATGCAACATAAGGGTGACTTCTCCATCATCTTTCCTTAAAACTTCATTACACTTCAGCAGGAGACATGTGTTCTAAGGAACACTCTTGTGTAAATCAAGAGTGAACATAAGAAAAGTTAATTGGCCTGTAGGTTTTGTTTTTCAAAAAGTAATATTGGTAAAAAAAAAAAACAACCCCAAAAATATATTGTCAGCTACTGTAAGCAGAGTTGACACATAGGGATCAATTCTCAGCCATCTGTCTGTCTGTCAAACTTTGTCTGTTGCACCTTTTGTGTCACTGTTCATTCTGGAAATGACACGTGTTTCATCACACTCTTTTTATATGCCCGTCAGAGACGGGACCTATTATGGATTCACCGATGGACAGCGTCCAGTGTTGTTGTCCGCTCTCTAACTCGAACAAACGTGATCCAATCGTAATCATACTTGGTCACAATGTATATGGCACAATATCTTGGATCCTTTTAATAACCAGCCACATTGCCCCAGACACTTCACAGTTATCGCCCTTGAATTGATGAAAAATGGTCAAATTAACAGTGTCCGATCTTTAACTCAAATAAACATGAATCGATCTTAACCATACTTGGTCACAATGTATATGGCCACTCTGTCTTGGTATCTTTTGATAACCAGCCACATCGCCCAAGATACTCTGCAGTTATGGCCCTTGAATGGATAAAAAATGGTCAAACTAACTGTCCGTTCTCTTACTTGAACACTCGTAAACTGATCCTTACTAAACTTGGCCATAATGTATATGGGCACTCTTGTCTTGGTTCCTTTCGATAACCAGCCATATTGTTCCAGACACTCTAGAGTTATGGCCCTTTAATTGATGAAAAATTGCAAAATAAACAGTGTCTGCTCTCTAACATTGACAAATGTGAACCAATCTTTACCAAACTAGTTACAATGTGTATTGGTACAGTATCTCAATCGAGTTTGAAAACCAGTCAGAATATTCCACTTTAGAGTTATGACCCATGAGTTGATAAAACGGCAGGACGGGTGTATTTTGTGATAACCAGCACTCTTGTTGTTCCTTAAATATACCCGCTATTCACTGATGGGAGAGGAGAAATAAATTAGCCAAGGTGTAATTCATCCATTTCGTCACAAAGCTAAATAAAGCCATTTCTCATTTCAGAGGTGCAAGGCATGGTCTGAAACTAAATGGAAAATTACAGAGAATTGAACAGCAGGAACAGCTGATGCTGGAAAAATTAGCCAATCAGAAGACAGGAAAATCAGCCAATCAGAAAACAGGAAAATCAGCCAATGAGAACACAACAGAATTGGCCAATCAATTAATAGACGTTAATGATGATAGGGAACTAAAATTGAAGAAGAAGAAAAAGAAGAAGAGGAAAGATAAGTGTAAGGAAAAAGATCCTTCAGATTGTGAGGGAGAGGAAAGTAAACTTGACATTGAAGAAAGAATGGTGTGCGATTTGCCTGTAGAACTTAGTGAAGGAAAGGAGAAGAAGAAAAAAAAGAAGAGGAGAGTTGAGAAATGTTCTGAAGAAATAGATGCAGAAAGTGCTGTAGACAATTTAAGTGAGGTAAAGAAACAGAAATTAGATATGCATCGAAACTGTTACAACCGGACAGGAAAAACCTGAAAAACTGAACAAGAAAAAGAAGAAAAAGCACAAAAAGTCAAAGGATTGTGATACTTGAGTCCTGGATAGTTTTGTTGAACCCTTTCACTGGCATAAACATGTTTTGGTGCCTTGGCAAAGAGAGACATACCAGATAAGACAGCTCCGGGAACATCAAATAGCTCTTAAAAGCAGGGACTCCTTTGTCTGTTCAGACAAGATTTTAGCTCAGATTCTACAGTCTATATGGGGAAGAAACATTTTGTTTCATATACCTATTAAGTTCAGTAAATTAATATTTATGAAAACTTTCATTTGTAATTTGAATATTCATGAGGTTATGGGTTAAAGATGAGAAGACATGATACCTATGCAAATTTCAGTCGTCTTTATATAAAATTTGACCTTTTCAGCATTTGTTATGAATAAATTAGCCCCACATTTACTTACTGCGTCTGTTAAAGGATTAATCTCAATTCATGACTAGATTACCGGCTACAAATAGTACCTTGACTATTTTGTGTAAATTAGGTCAGCTATGGGTCACATGATATATCTCTGTGTATAATTGGATAAACTCATATGAATATTTATGTAAACATTGAAAAAGATTCAATAGCAGGGCTTTACATCCTCATTAAAGGGTCCATGGTACTTAACTTGGATTGGATTAGGCGTCCATTTATATTTATTGGGAAATCACATCTTCATTATCATATGAGATTTTATGTCTTTCTTTATATCCATAAATAACTATGTTTTTAATAAGAACATATTTTTGAAATTTAGCTTCACAATTCTGATAAAATAAATGAAAATTCATGGATGCAAGTTTGATATTGCTAGGAGTCCAGATGATTCTACTGTGCTTAAGGGATGCAGAAACTGGACCTGGATCAATCCCTCACATTAAAATGCGATTTTCTCTGCACTTGCTCAGAAGTCTATTGATCTTGTTACCAAATATTTATAAGATACAAGTTTCAAAAGTTCTAAACTGGTAAGTTGCGTATCATTTGTCCTGGAGTAAAATGTATTAAATTAATTGTTTTTTTGCTGTTATTTTTCTTGTCTTCTCCTCATGTCCTTGAGATTTCCAATGGGCACTAGGCACCCCAGCAATACAATGTGACATCAGATATACATCCATTACTATCATTTCCTTGATACGACTTAGTCATTATAACATCTACACTAAAATAGATGTTCAGGGATCACATAATGAAATGGGCATTGTTAACATTTTATCTTTTATGGTAAAATATATTGGAGTATCCTGGTTATTTCCACTGAAAGCATGAA